>PVJS01008231.1:0-53755 GCA_004027185.1 Glis glis | reverse complement strand
AAAAAAAAAAAAAAAAGATAAAAATCACATAATCAAGTAGGACTGGCTATTATGCTACTACCTACTAGAGTGGGGTTTAAACTTTAGCTTCCATCAGAATACTTGGGAAGGATTGTTAACACACAAATTGCTGGGCTCCGTCACTAGAATTTGATTCAGAATGTCAGGGGAAAGCCTGAAAATTTGCATCATTAATAAGTTCCCTATTGAAGTTGCTATTCTTGGCCCAAGGACCACCTTCAAGAATATGTCTTATTTTAACAAATATACCCCCCAATCGCTGTAACTTTCCATGACAAAAAATCCTTTGTCACATATGCTACTTGTCCATCACAAGCCACCTGGGTGGGCTGAGGTGGTGGAGGGTCTCTGCTCCACGTAGCCACTCAGGAACACAGGCCGGGATCAATTTTTATAGTTCCCTATCTAGAGCCCACAATATCCTTGGTTGCCAGAGAGGAGAAGAGAGACATGGGGAACTCACAGCTACTCTTCTACATTTTGTTCTAAAGGTTATATATTTCATGTCTGTTCAGAGCCTATTGGCCAGAACTAGTCATATGACCCCTACAGTCTCCAATGTAACCAGAATGAGAAAGAGATTTGATATTAGGGAGTAATAGTTCTCTAATACTAAAATTACATAATTAGCTTTAGTAATTAAACTCAATGTCCAATTGAACACATGATCTAGTGATATGTAGTTAATGACCTTCAAACCTTATAATAGCTGATTATAGTTGTATAAACATTAATTTTCTATAGTAATAGGAATAGTATAGTACTACCTGGGCATGGTGGCACATGCCTGTAATCCCAGTACTTGGAAGGCTGAGACAGGAAGATTACAAATTTAAGGCCAGCCTCAGCAACATAGAGAGGCCTTCAGCAACTTAGTGAAACCCTGTTTCAAAACAAAAAATAAAATAGGGCTGGAGGTGTAGCTCAGAGGTAGAATATCTCTGGGTTCATTCTCTTGTACCCCTCCACACACAGAATAGTATATTACTGGAATAAGTATAGACATGGAGACCAGTGAAATAGAATAAAGAGCTCAAAATACATCCTGGTATATATAGTCAAATAAGTTTCACAAAGTTGTCACTACCCTTCAACATGGAAATGACAATCTCTTCAACAATGGTGCTGGGAAAACCAGATATTCACGAGCAAAATAATGAAATTGGACCCTTACTTTAGAACATATACAAAAAAATCAACTAAAATATCAGTTGAAGAATTAAAACTATAAAACTCAGAAGAAAATATAATAGCAAGTTTGTTTCACCTTTGATTTAAAAATGGTTTCTTATGTATGACACCAAAAACAAAGGCAACTGAAGAAAAAGAAGATAAATTGGATGTATGTCATCAAATTTAAGAACTTTTGTGCATCAAAAGACACTATCAAGAAAGTTAAAAGACTAACTACAAATGAGAGGAAATCTTTACAAATCACATGTCTGACAAAGGATTAGTATCCGGAACATATAAATAATTTCTACAACTCAATAACAGAAAGACAAAAAAAATCCAATGTGGTTAGGCATTATCCATTCCATTGAGGACCTGGATAGAGTAAAAAGGCAGAGAAGAGACAAATCACCATTGTTTTTCTTGAACTAGGACATCTCCCTTTTCCTACCCATGGGCAAAAGAGTTCCTGATTCTTGGGCCACAGGCCCTTTGACTCTAGGACTTACAACAGTGTGATTACACCTTCTACTCCCCTGGATCTCAGGCCTTTGGACCTAGTCTGAATTACATGACCAGATTTCTGTGTTCTCCAGCTTGTGGAAGGCAGATGGTGGGACTTTCCAGCCTTGATATTATTTAAACACACATACACACACACACACACACACACACACACGTGTGTGTCAAGTGTGTGTATGTGTGTGTGTGTGTGTGTGTTTGTGTGTTCTGTTTTGTGGAAAGCCCTAATTAATACTTGGAGTCAGGTAGATAATCAATATAAAATGCTTACAAACAGTAATAGTAGCTGCAGTGCATAGATTTGAATGCCAACTCTGTAGTTCATTTCCTGTGTGATCCTGGGTAAGTCCACAAATTCTATCTTCTTCTTTTTAAAGTGGGGCTAATAATAGTATCTACCCCTTAGATTGTTTTGAAAATTAAATAAGTTTAAAAAGCACATGAAAGAGTGTTGGGTTATGTGTGTTTGTTAAATAAGACAAAATTTCCCAGTGAGTAATCAGGTGATTTAATCTGAAATATTCTCCAGATTCCCAAAGTAATGTTTCTGTAGTAGTTTCTATAGTGGTAATGCCAATGTCATATCCCTTTTCTTGCTTTTAAATTGATTTTTTTTTTGCTTCTTTTTTCATTTGTGATACTGGTGATTGAACCGAGAAGTGCTCCACCACGAGCTACATCCCCAGCCCTTTTTATTTATTTTGAGACAGGGTCTCACCTGGCTGGCCTCAAACTTGTGATCTTCCTGCCTCAGCCTCCCAAGCAGCTGGGATTAGAGGCATGAAGCAAAAAATTCATGGGAGTTACCATAGTTTGAAAAGTCTTTGTATGGCACTAATAAGATGTACTAACTTTCTGGGAAGAGAACAACATGATTAAATTATGTTAAACTATCTCTGCATCTGAGAAGGAATCTAAGGAATTACTCTAGTCCTTCTCACCTGGACAAATGCGAAAAATTACCCACATCTCTCTCATCTCAGGAAATGGGGAAACTGAAGTGTGGTTTCCCCCAAAGGGATCTATAGGGTAATGACTTGGGAAGAGTCTCTCTCACCAAAAGGTTTTTTTTTTGAGGGGGGGTCGCTGAAATCCCAGGAGACCTGAGAGGGATTCTCAACCTTCATTAGCCCAAAAACCTAGCAAGTGGGAGTTGGTCGGAGTCTCAAAAGCCAAAATATAAAATAAAATAATAAAATAAAATGAACCTAAGAAGAAAAAGTCAACTTTTAACAGGAAGAGGTCTGGGTCAATTGCCTGTAATTTTTTTTTTCTTTCTGAAATTTGCTTTTATGTGTAAAATACAGCTATAGAACTAGGAAGCAGATTTGGTCATTTAACTACCATTTATGCATGTATTGTACCCTGCTAGGAACACTGCACTATTTATGAAATGAGATGTGTGACCTTCAGACACATCAATATGTTGTGGCTAAAAAAGAAAAGAAACTTTGAGACCTGGGAGGAACCCCAGGGGAACTTTAACATTATTGCTGTTGTTTTCAAAAGGAAGCGAAAAAGAATACCAAATATTTCTTGCATGATGTCTGAGCTAGGAAATTCTTACACCTAGTTTGGGGAAGAAAAAAAAAGGCAAATGAAATCAACTGTGGGAATAAAGCTCTTTTGACCTGGTGACTTATCTAAGCCACAAGTCGCTTCCCTGGATGCTGGTTGAGATGCCTTGTTTGTACTCACTTGATCCCTGGACTCCTTCACCCACCCCCGCCCCCAAACCCCATTTGCCTGCAAACAGTTAAAAGGCAAAGCAGTAAATCAGGAAGTCTCCAAACACAGCAGGGTTCAGTTTACAGTACAGCAGGGTTAGGGTTGAAAACTGAAGTCGTCTAATTCCATTTTCAAAGCTGAACATCTAATGGTGGATTATCATTAATGACAGACAGCGTGGTGTCAAAGGGTTGTGTAGAGTTCCAGACCTTTTCATGCTTTAAATTCCTATGTTTAATCAAAGGTTAACCAAATCATTGCTGGTAGCAAACTGCTGCTACAATGTACTGTGGGTGGCCTGTCTGCCACTGAGTTGACCATTGCTGCTAAGGAAAAGAATATACTCATAGTTCATGTCTGCACATTCCTTCATGTTGACCACTTTGCAAAAACTGTAATAACTAGCTCATGAGAAATTTGAGATAAAGAGGCTATTCTATTTTATCTTTAGTTGGAAACTAGTTCGATTATTGGAATATATAATTGCTGATGTGTTAAATAATGTTTTCAATTTGTTTGGTTGAACAAGCATTATTGATTCTCAATCAGGTGTCCAATACTCTACTAGCTCAGAAATATCCAGGGATGAAGAACCCAGTCAATAAGCTTAGACAGACTTTTAAACAGAGCATTCAATTCATTGTGATAATTACTATGTTGGCAGGATATAAAAAGGGCTATAGGAGTCTAGGAAAGAGTAACTCCTGGCAAGGATTGAGGACGATTTCATCAAGGAAGTAATGTTGAGTGGATTTGGAAAGAATGGTAGAGGTTGCCCAAATGAGGAAAATGTACTTTAGACAAGAATAGAAATGCTAACACAAAAGCAAAAATGTGTTATAGAGTGTGGTTGGGAGATCCAGAAAATTGTGCCTGTGTCTATAAAAATTGTATGCTCAGTGGGGGGTTGTGGTTCATGCTAGGGCAAAGTCTGAATGAGCCTGGAGAAGTTAGACCATAAAGAGCCTTGTGTGATACTCTAAGGAGTCATCACCGAGTCCTGCAGGTCAGCAGTTCTTTACTTTAGCCCTTCTGAGAATAACCTGGTTGGCTCTTTATAACACCGATTACTGAGTCCCGCCTGCAGAGTTTCTGATTAAGCAAGTCTGTTGTGGGGTCCAAGAATGCATTCCCACCAAGGCCTCGGGTGCTGCTGCTGTTGCTGCTGGTCAGAGTATCACACTTTGCAAACCAAAGTGTGTTGCTGGTAACTGAAAGACAGAAACAGATTTTTTTAAAAAAATTAAGAAGATGGTAGGGTTTAAATTGTGGAAAGAAAATGCAAGGTGGGGTAGAGAAATTAGGGTACTCTGGTTGTAGGGAAATAAGAAACCATGTGGACGTGGTGGTGCACGCTTGTAATCCCAGTACTTGGGAGGCTGAGACCGGAGGATCGCAGGTTCAAGGCCAGGCTCAGCTACTTAGTGAGGCCCTCTGCAACTTAGTGAGACCCAGTTTCAAAATAAAGAATACAAAATAGGGCGGGGGGTGTAACTCGGAGATAGAACGCCCCTGGGTTCAATCCCCAGTACTGAAAAAAAAAAAAAAAGAAACCACAGTCCCTTTTTTTGCCATTTACCACATGCAGAATTCTGTGCTAAAAGCTAAATTTTTAGTTCTCATTTATCATACTTAAGCTACATAATTGTCAAGCCTCTACCATAAGGCTTTGATTTGACCGAGTGTTTGAATCACGGGTAATAACCTTGAAAAGAGGGGTCAAGATGTGGATGATGTTCTTCCTGGCAGGAGCAAGACTGCAGTTACCAGGACCAGGTATCAACCGCTGGTGCAGTGGGACATTTCCACTGGGGTGAATGGAACGGCAGCAGTCAGCTCTCCATTAGCTGTGGTGTGGAAAGAGACTCAGCCACTGTCACCTCTCCGAGGCTCCATCAATCCTCTCAATCAGGTAGGTTGGACCTCACATTTCATATGTAAAGACAGGCAAGTCACCTAGACATAGCTGGAAATCCAGACCTCTCCTGATGGCTTCCCAAGTTCTCCTTCATCTAGATAACTTTGGGTCCCACCACTTTTAAACATGCATTTATTCTTGAGAGCCTGGCTGTCTTACAGACCTCAAATATGCCATTCCAGTTCCTGTTTCCCATGCCAGATATGTCTTTCTCCTTCCCTGTCAAGTCAAATCCTACCCACACTTCAAAGCCTTGCTCACATTCCTCTTCCTTGAACCCTTCCTTTATTTTTCTAGCCTGTACTTATCCTGCAAGTTGTGAAATTTTATAACCACAACTGACTTATAACTCACAATTTAGGACTTAAATATGCATATTTCTTTCCTCTGCTCAACATTTCTACAGCCAACTCCTCGAAGTCATCTTCTGTGCCACTCAGGAAATTATCAAGGTGCTCTACAGAGAATACCAAATTAGATCCTCAACTGCTCATCCAGAATGTCACTAAAAGGAAGTGCAATTAAAACCTGAATCAACTGCAGACTTCAAGTGGCATAGTAAATGTCGTAGCAAATTGCCTTAAATGAATAATATAAAGTAACCTAGACATATTTGATGAACATTTCATTTGCCCATCCTCACTACACTTGGTCTCTGGTAACACCTCCGTGTCTGATTGCTTGTTCCCATTCTTGCAGGCATTTGACTTCTCCCTGATTGTAGGTTGTTTGTTCTTTTGCTAGTTATGCTTCTGAACTATAAACCATAAAGAGAAGGAATAATAAAGATACAGAATTGTAAAACTCCAGACTTCAGGAAAGCACCCTCCGTGCTCCCAATTTACTTCTTGCTCTGTTGTCTGGGACTGCCTCCAGCTTGGCTTGACCCTTGGAATACTTGGTACCCAGAGCTCCCTTTCCCTAGAAGGCACCTACATGCTTCCAGCTGCAATGCATTGTTTTACAGATCATTCCCAGACTACCTTTCTAAGCCAATATTACCACTCCCCCTGTCTAGATCTAGACTTTCAGCTTTCAGATATTCTTGCCCAAATGCTTCCCAGCCTACAAACTTATCATTGTATAGACAAACATAAGCTTGCTATTTTGCCCCAAGGCCATGTTGTACTAGCTTGCTTATTATCATTGGTAGTAGGAGCATCCTATCACTGATTCTCACTGCCAATGTTGAGATCACTTGAAGTGTTTCCCTTGGTTCATTTTTGCCCTACAATTTTTGTTTATAATATTTGTAGCACATTCATATTTATCACAAAAAATAAAAACCCAAGCCCTTCTTCATCAAGTGGAAGAATTGCAGTAACAATGGCATTCTTTTCCTTTTGTTTGTAATCTAGATTGGTCTTTCTGTCCACATTAAATGTGATATCAAAGACGCTAACAGAATTAGATTCATTTGCTACACTTTGACACACATACCCCATTTCTCTACCAAATTTGAAAATTCTTAAAAGATAAGTGGCTTCAAAGTTGACCACATGTGTATCCTTATTTGTACTCTTTCTTCCTTCTGACTACTGGAATCAAGCTTGATATGTTGGCCCTTTCATTTTATTTACTTCTCTTTGCCTTTATAACATTCTGAAATATAGTATAATCTTTTTCTTGAGTAGAAACTAGTTTAAGACTCGTTGACCTTCCAAAAAGATCAAAAGTTTGCCAGGCACGGTGGTGCACTCCTGTAATCCCAGTACTTGAAAGGCTGAGATAGGACGATTGCAGGTTTGTGGGCAGCCTCAGCAACTTAGCAAGACCCTGTTTCAAAATAAAAAAAAAAATAAGGCTGGGGGTGGGGGTGTAGCTTGGAGGTAGAATGTCCCTGGGTTCAATCCCCAGTACCAAGAAAAAAAAAAGATTAAGAGTTGACTAAAGCAGCCCACTTAAAACACTAAACACTAGTCTTAAAAGGAGAGGGGAACATATTGATTATTTCTAACTTCCAATTAATAATCAGCCTAGACCCAGGCTAATCCATTCATACATTAAGCTGAGCTTTCTTTTGGATTTTGAGTGAACCATTTTTTAGATTCTGTGGGTGGAAATAAATAGAGCCATGGGCCAACACTTTAAGAACTTGGAAGGAATATCTTGAGAAAATGGGAGAATAGATAGTGGCAAATACAATTTCCCTTCCATTTCTTTTGGTGCCTTAGCATCTATCATAATAAGTAATAAATGACTATTTATAGAATGAACAAATGAACATCAAAATAATGCACAAAAAGTTGTAGCATCTGGAAGGGTTCCTACTGGTTCCAAAGTATGCAGTGTTCTCAATTCAACATGTTATAGTTTCATTCCTATATTTTGAAAACATCACTGAGGATACAGCCAAAATACATCATGAAAATTACATTTTGAACATCTTGTTAATTTATGTTTCACTTTAGAAGAATGGAATTTCTAATTTATTTCCCAGAGTCTTGTCTAAAGGGTGGTATTGATTACAATGTTTTACTTATACTTTGGAATCTCTCCAAGTTTTAAACTCAGCATAAAAGCAGGGTCATGAATCTATTCTTGAGTAAGTGTAAGGCAAAGTTGCTATAATCAAATAACTTTATTATTCACATTAAAAATAAAAATAACATTGAAGCCATTTTAGGTAGACAATTTGCAATGGCTCCCCTGAGTCTTTTTAATAATTTTGCATTCTGAAATCTCCAAAACCTTGATTGATGTATTGATAAATGCTTTCTTCTGTTTTAGATAAAAGAGAAACCATTGACTAGAACGAAAGCCAAGTTTTGCCTTTAAAATATCTCCAGTGAATGTCAAATTATATCAAAGCCTAATTCTCATTGCAGTGCATATCATGAACCTTGTACCAATCATAAATCCCATCTTTAAATCCAGATTTTGTAATGACAATTTTGTTTTCAAACAGTTATTTTGTTGGCAAAATCTCCCTGAAGACTGACCGCAGAGATTACGAGGTCATCCTTGGTTCCAATGAATCCCATAAACTTGTGAATAAGAAGCCCTTATTTTTCCAGGGCTTTAAGTGTCAGGATAAGGAATGGAATATGTCAATAACTTGCTCTGTAGGTTTCCTGTCTTAGATGTCTGGATTTGATCACATCTCAGGTAATAATTTTGCCCTAAAGTTATTTAAGGGAGATCATTTGGAAACATGGACAGTTACAATAATTCCTCTTTAATAATTAATTGATTTTATTTATTTATTTATTTATTTATTTCACCGAGGGGCAGTAGCTCTTAGTGTTTGATGTTACTGGGAACGCTTAAGCTCATTTACTAATGTTGATCTATTTTAATTAATATTCGCCCCAGGATATCCAATGGAAACTAGTCAAATTTAAGATTCCCTTCATTACGCATATTATTAATACTTGATTGTTTTCCCCAAATTGTTCATTTACATGTGAGTTTTAACTGATACTGAATATCAAGTCTAATTCAGATTTCCATAAGGAAATGCATGAAAGCTTTCTCTGCACAGGATATCTAATTAAGTAACTAGAGTTTTGCGACTACTATTAATTCTACTACTCTAACTTATCCATTACTGCTTCTTTAACCATTTAAATGAAATGTTACTTCTCCTAGCATGTACAGCTGACTCAGCCTTACTTTTTGATGTATGTAGTTAATTTTCTTGTGTGTGTGTGTGTGTGTGTGTGTGTGTGTGCATGTGCATGCATGCATTTTCAAGATCTTTTCTTTCTTTTTCTTAAAAGTCAAAAAGCCTTTCTGTCATCCTCAGCTCCAGGGTGCCATTCCCTTTATTTGTGAATGCCGTGACCCTTTGAGCTATTTGTATTACTCTTTATTTCATGTGTCATTGGCCTGTCTCTCATTCTCAGAAAGGCAGAAACAATGTGATTTTCTTTAGTACCCAGAGAGCCAAATGTAATACTCAGTATACAGTAGGTGTTTCATACATGCCTGATGGATGAAGGGACAGAAGGCAACTTGGGAAAATTTCTCAATGAAGTTGTCTTGCCTCTTTTCAAACCTTTTCTTTGTTAACCCTCACAGAAACATATAGTAGCATGAACTATTGTTGTCACTCCCCACACTCTCCTTTCTGATCATTTGCAACAGGAACTATCTGGAAGTATATTGCCTAAGTACAGGTACTTGGAGAAAACAGAGCATCAGGAATCCTCAGGCTGATGGTTTGTAATTGATCTGAGTGATAAATAATCATAATTTATCACACGATTCAGGCATAAAAGGGAGTTTTAGCTTAGACACAAATAGTTTGAAATAAATTATTCTATGTATAAAATTGCAAGAAAAAAAGTCAGGAAATCATGCATGCTACCAAGATTCGCATTATAAGTTTCTAGCTATGTCATTTCTGAATGTGTAGAAGTCTACTTAATTTTGTGCAAGTCTGATATCGTTTCTTAGATCCAGGAACAAAGCAGAAGCAGGCTGTTGAATTAAATGGAGCTGAAACCAAAGGCTTCCTTGCCCCACACCTGTTAATCACTGAAATGAAAGGCCAATTCAAAAATGTAACACAACACTGTTGGCAGTCCAAAACTGCTTGCATTACCACAAATTCACTTATGACTCTCCTGGGAGTATTACTGCTGTGAAACCTATAGACAGGGAAACTGGCCCCAAATTCTGCTCAGCAGAGAATGCAAACATTTTTCTCATACAGCACTTATTTGTCAAATGAGCAAGGACAAGGAAATTGATGAGGGCACTAATTATTCTTGAAAGTGCCAGAGAAGAGTGGAGAACATTCAAAAACTTCCTAATGAAATGAGGAGCAAGAGAATTTCTCCCCATTTAAAAGGCTTCAGATTCACAGAGAGAAAAACTGGTGAGCAGGATAGGGGAGTTCTGAATTAGAAACAGTCCTCCTCCCCCACTGGGATCCCTTGTGGGTTAAAGCATTGGAAGAATAATTTTTTTAATTATGAATTTTCATATTTTTCCCAGCACTGAAATATCAATGCATTATAGGGAAATATAGACCTTAATATTTTGAATAATCTTTTGTCTTCTTGGGCTTCAGAAATTAATGTTTTTGTCTACTTAAATACCCCCAAAAATGAACACCATGGCAGTTAATTGTTTAGAGCCTTTCATAAAAAGGCTCAGTTACTGACTATTTAAGCAACTATGCAAATGAACAATTCTGGGCTGCAGTGAAATTACTCTGGACTTTAAAAAGGACAAATCCAATTTGTTTTTTAAGCCACAAATTCTTGCGTGAATCAAAGTTACAAGTCAAGAATTTTGCAAGAGTTACAATAAATCTTTTAACTTGGTATACTAATACAAACTGGCAATTATTTTAAGCTTCTTTCAAGGGAACCAAACTATCTATAATATCTTCTGCATCCATTCTCCAGAAAACAGAGAATTCTAGAAAGCAGGGACCTGCAAAAGAGAAATATCCTGGGTGAGCAGGCACACAGTGCCACAAAAGCAGACTTGGGGCTTACTCTACCCAGGAGTGTTTATATTTTTCACTAGATATGGTTAAAAATTGAAAAATGTCCAAACCTAAAGAAACGAAGCCTTCTGTTGGGAACTCAAGTGGTATGACTGATATTGAGGATGGAAAATATTTGAATGTGTGCTAGAGTATGATGAACTACTTGACATCAGTAACACAATTATGAAAAATAAAAAAATTCAATGAAAGTTTGCTATTTGAAGAGCACTCTTGTAGGTTCTGTGAGAACTTGTCCTTGTCCTCAAAGAGCTCATTATTCATTAGTGTTAAAAGAAACATGTAGAGCTCTAAGGAGAGAACTGTTGATTTAAGACACAGCATAGAAAATAAATGTTATGGAAATGCATGAAGGTTAGAAAACCAATTCTCCATGTTGAGGTGATCAACAGAATATATGGTAATATATGGTAATTAAACATGCATAATTTCTTGCTTTGACTAATGGTAGAACCATTCTTCCTGACTGCAATTTGCTTTTCTGCTTCAAAAATGACCCTAAGATCTTTCATTACAGATTTAATGAGGAGTATAAGCAATCCTGAGAAGTTATATTTTTCCTTTTTCTTACCTCTTGACCATCATGAGCCTCTCACAAAATTATCTTAATAATTGGGTTAGTTCAGTGGCCATAGTTTCTTTCTTTTATCCATTTATAATCTTTGAACTTATCCAGGAAATCAGACAGAGCTGGGCATGTCTAGATAAAAGGTAAGATTTGGCTTTTAAAAGAAAGTGCCATGGAGAGTTATGATTGGCTGGCCCATCTGAACTAAGGGAATATCTTGGGAATGTACTCAACTAGGACAGAAAAGACATGTTCTTCCCCAGGGTTTTGTCAAAAACTTGTTTTAGAGCCAATAAATTTGATCTCAGTGATCTCCCACAACTAGGATTGTGGCTTAATAAAAGATATTTCATTGTCTTTGTTTTCTTAAAATAAATACAAAACATGGGCACTATCTGAGCATGCAGGTACAACCAAACACCCTGTCCACTCTGTGCCTGCCAAGCCAGGGTAGCACATTCTGTCCAAGGATGCCCTGATGAATGCTTCAGAGATGCAGCCAAAGGCAGGAAACCATTTCCCAGGCTGGATGAGTTATTCAAGGGACTTGCAAATGTTCTGTGGTTATTCAGTTTCACAACTTCTAGGTCTGGATTACAGGAAATACTATCTAACTACAACAGAAAATCTACAATATAAGCAGTCCAGATAGATTACTGGATAAGAACATTGACTCAAATCTTTAAAGATTATTTTGTTTTTGCTTTGATATATTTGTGTGTATGGGGGGAGATGTATTGAAGAGGGGTTGTTTACTTTGCTTTTTTACTAGAAAACTGCTACATTGGCCAAGCCTGGATCCATAAAATAAAGGGTGTACCTACTATCTCAGGCATATTATCAACATTTCCTTTTATTTTTCACAGTAAGTCTTCACTCTGTGAACATAGACCCTTGATCTGTTGTGCCCCCCCCTTTTCCCCCAGTTAAATCTAAAATAGGAAATTGTAGGCTGCTCTCCAGCTATTTCCTTGCATCTCAGAAGAGAAGGGACAAGCAACTCATTGGCTTAGACAATTTCTGCTTGATTCTGTAGTCCCGGAGTCCATAGAGCTAATCGATGCTCAAGCTGAGAGTGGAAATGGCAGAGAGGACTGTCCTCAGAAGTCTTCCTGCACAAGTATTGATTATACACTATCTCTCTTCTGTTTTTTATCTTCCTTTCTCATGTGTTTTCTTTACCCTTCTTCAAACTTTGTGCCAGAATTGAGCCTTCATGATCTTCTTACTCTTGGAGGTCCACAGAGACTTTGGAAAAGTAGTGGGTTCAACTACCTATAAATCTCCATGTTAGCCACATTAATCTGTTCTCTCAAAACTGTCATGTCTTCAAGCCTTCTTTATAGAAGAGAAGTTCCATTGACTGGAGGAAGATTTTTCTCACCTGAATTTTGGAAAGTCAAAAAGAATTTCCCCACAAAAACCATGTGAGAAGAACTTATCATTCAGAGTATGTAAAGGATTACAAACGCAGCTGCCTATCAGAAGACAATATTAATTTCAAACCTACACAATCAAACTAAGTTCCAGCCAAACCAGTAACAGCACCCACCTTATGCTTATGCTTATGCTTCTTTTCTAAAACTAGCTTAGTATCTTCTAAGTAATGACACCCTCAAAGAATTCGGGTGAGCCAAGAAATGACCGCAGAGGCTGATCTTCATCAAATCTAGTGTAGCTCTACCATATTGCTTAGAAAACTTGTGCAATTTCTCTCTCCAACAAGATTATCATAGATTAATATATATATACACTTCCAAGTATTTTTCAAGTCCTTTTCCATTTTTCTCATAATGGCGTTATTCTAGTCATTGCCTCATCTTTTAGGATCTCATTTTGAGTTAATGAGGTTGTGAAAACATCAGCTGGTGTTCCTGCTCTTCCTTCATCATGTTTAGGGGTGTCATCAATGATAACATCTGACACTTTCAGGGTTCCACCTGAAGCTGTCGCCACAGTCTTACTCTGCACTTGGTATCTAGAGTCACTTAATTCTCACTTTAAGTAGATCTTACTCTAAGTAGATCTTACTCCTTCCTATCTATTATAAATTTGGGATGATAAAGAAACATTCTGCAATTTTCTTACATTCTTGAGTTCATTTTTTCTCATTTCAAAATTATGCTTTTATTCCCTCTTCTGAAAATAATCTTTGCTATCACTATTGTGAAAATGAGAAACCTGATAAACTAAAAGTTTAACAACAACAAATCCCACATCGTTCAGCATAACAGACCACAAGTTATCTCGAGGTATAAAAATATTTATTATCCTTGGGGAAATGAAAATTTTAGAATAATTATATATAACCTGGGATTATCAAGTTGGCAAAAATAAAAAAAGAAAGATACATTATTGAAGAAAGTATAATTGGTATACCGTTTTTAAGAGAAAAAGAAAATATGTACTTTTAAAATGCACATACATTTTAAACAACTTCACCTTTAAATTTTTATCCTAAAATTATCATTAATGCCAAACTCAAATATCCACAAGGCCAGGTAGGTATGATGAATGTATAAAAAAGGCCACTATAAGATGTAATAGATAGGGATGAAGACAGTGGCAAAAATGAGGAAAGAGAAGTCTCTTTCCTAGCAGGTTATTGTCAAAAGGTCATGTAGACTAGGTCTTGGATTTTTTCAATTCCAGTTTTTCAATTCCAGTTGTTTGCCAAAAGCTATGCCTAAGACAATGAGGCCACTTGACTATTTACAGAGCCATAATCCCCTGTATTAGTCAGGGTTCCAATCAGAAAAGTAGAATCCCTAGGAATATATGATTTATTATCAGGGTTTGACCTTATGCCGTTGTCAAAGCTAGTTACACAATCTTTTTGAGGCTACTGTTTATTGTTTCTGTGTCTGGTGATATAACCTAAAGTCCAAAAGGCAAGACATTAACAAAGAAGAATGGACATGAGGAAAAAGCATGGGAAATCCAGAGCATGTAAGATTTACTTAGAAGCTACAGGGAAGAGCTGGAACCTGCTGTGGTCTCTCCCTGCTCCCAAGTTTCCAACCTCAATGATGGGAATGTCCGCAGGAGAGGCTATGGGCTAGGTTGCTGCTCTAATAACCAGCTGAGCCAGCACATCAGCAATCACACATGAGTTGTGGCAGTACTTCGGGCTCTCCTCTGACCTCCAAATTATGCAAAGCAAGATGGCTACTGCAATGGCAGCCCTGCCTCTTTCAGGATGTTTCTTGATGAAGCATACCAGTGAATTCTACAAGTTACTACCATCATCAAAGTTAGAAACTCAAAAGGAGAAGGAACTTGAATGAGTTGTTACACAATTTCAGTTTTCCACCCTACTCTATGCTGGGTTAAATGATCCTAAACCAGCCACTTAACTCCGCCATTGCCCAATTTTCTCATTAAGAAGGTGGAAAACTCGGGTTGGCTCTACATTGGCAAGCCCAGAAAAGCAATCCTTGTGAAAGTAAAAGTAACACAGAAATCACATTGGGAGATTCTGCTCACATCTTTTCTATGTGATATATATAGGTGCAGAATGGGAGCTCTGAAATGAAGCTCACAGGCAGTTCAACATTGAGACAGTAACATGAAATAAAGAGAGCCAGATAGGACTGTAGTGTAAAGAATAGGATTAAAAGCTGGGAGACCTAGGCTTTTGGTCCTGGCTTCATCGCTGACTAAGCTCAGTCATTTAACTTAAAAGGGCCTCAACTCTCCTCTGTCTGTAAACTGAAGTCATAAAGCAGTGTTTCTCATCACTGACTGTCCAGTGGAATCCTCCAGGGAGTGTTAGAAAATATTGATATGCTGGTTCCACCCCAGAGATACTGGTTTAATTGGTCTGTGGTGTGGCCTGGGCATCAGGATTATTTAAAGCTCCCCAGATTCTCATTGTGCAGCTGAGCTTAAGAACTCTTTATTAGGGTTTGCTTTGGAAAATGGCAGCATGATTTAAGAAGAACTCCCCCACTCCAATGTATGTACACCACAAACCTGTCAGGCTGCATGACTGTTCATCCTTAGAGACTCATCCCATTGGGTTTTAAAGACTCTTCATTACTTATTAAAATTCATATACTCCTGGTAGAGCTGACACCTTGAACTTAAAAGTATATCTTACCTACAATCAGAAAAACTAATTTGGAAGGAATCTCAGAGGTCACAAGTTCAAACTGGCAGTATTTTTATTGTGATTTTTATAGATAAGGAAACAAACCTAGGATGTCTTTCTCTAATGTTAGACTTTTCTATAAGCATTTATTATAACATGTATGTAGGGAGGGATTTTAATTGATGCCATCTTCCTTACATAACATTTTTAAACATAAGAGGTTTTAAATTGTACTTGTGTGACCATACGCTTTTAAAAACCACCTTTTATCTCAATCTCTTTTAGAACTTAAAATTCTTTTTAGATGGAGATTACTGTGACTGACCTTTTAACTTTGCCTATGCCTCATTTATCTAAGTAAGCATTTCCTGCTCTACTTTATCATCCTGTGATTGCTTCCTATGATCTACCTTTCACTTTCTACCTTTCATCTTGATCCATAATATCTCTGCACTGCTGGCCAAAGAGAGTATGTCACTGCCAAATTCAAAGGAAAAAAGTTCTCCCATTTATATCAAAAGACATGGACAGCTGTCATATAATATTGGGCAATAATAGACGTATGTTCTCAAAGACATTGGGCATTCTGTCTGTCTGGGAATCATTTGGGGTTCCACTGGAGCCAAGTCTATAAATTTGTAACACATTAAACTAATCAATCCCTAGAAATAAAGTTCCAGTCTGTTTAAGCTTTGGCTACTCTAATTGGAGGACACCCTCTCTCTCCTCTGTAATCAGCCATAATCTGTCTGAATAAACCTACCTGAATCAATCCCAGAGTACCTTAATACCACATGCTGGTGAAATGAATCTGTCAAGGCATGATCTCAGTGGAGATTCCATTCCATAGGAGGAGATTCTGAGGGGCTGTCACAAAAGCAGGAGTTTATGATCAATACATTCATTACTCTTTGTGACCTAAATTACAATTGGATCCTCACAAATTGTGTAGAAGTTCTATTGTTGGTTTACTTCTCCACTGGGGAAAAGCAGTAATTTTTCTGGACAAAATAATTGTGAGCAGGTGAATAATTTAGGAAATCTCTTAAACCTGATGTTCCTCTTCCTTTAATATCTACTATAAAGCATAAAGATGAGTGCCACATGGGAGTGTATTACATATTGTTTATGTGAAGACATCTTATTTACATAAGGAACATTGCTATAATATAGTAAGTTAAAAATGTAGTTGGTATGTTGCATGTCAAGCCTCAGAGAGAAGTATCCTCTTAGGATTTTGCATAAATGTGACCAAGATTTCTCAACTGACCAGCCTAGTGCAATCATTTTAAAGAGTTCAGCAGTGGATAAGTGTTCTAATTTATCTACATCCTTGTTATCACTTATTATTCTCTACCTTTTAAAAACTAAATCCATCCTACTGGATGTGAAGTTTTATTTCATTGTGATTTTGAATATATGCTGCATTTCCCTACTGATAATGATGTTGAACAACTCTTTAATGTGCCTATTGGCTATCTGCATATCTTCTTTGGAGTATTATCTACTCAATTCATTTGTCCATTTTTTGGGGGAAGGTGGTTTTGTGTCTACTTACTTTTATTCTTAAAATTATATTTATTTTTAAATTTGACACAAAAAATGTACATACTGTGGGTTCCCATGTGATGTTTTGGTATATGTATACTTTGCATAATGTTTAAATTAAAGTAAGCGTATCTATTTCCTCAAAGGTTTATCATTTCTTGGTTGTTTCCTTGTGTGGTTTTAGTTATTCCTTACTATTCTATCAATTTAATGTATCGAATTTATATAGGGATAAAATAATGATAGGGGTAGTAATTTCCTGTTACTAATGATACATTAGCAATATTATGTTGCTGTCATTTATTGAACACATGTTGCTAACAACCATTTCATATAATCCCAATGCTGACTTAATTATACCATCTTAAGAATTATAACTCTATGAGATAGAGGTTCTTTTCTTTTTTGGTATTGGGGATTGAGCCCTGAGGCATTCTAGAGATAGTGGTTCTCTTCATGTTTTATAGATAAACAAACTCAGCCTTACTCAAGAGAGAAATACCTCCATAGCTACAAAACTAGGAAGGAATGGAACCAGAGAAATCACAGATCTGTTAGGTTTTAATGAATATGATTGTACATCATTTTTGCTATCTTTATTAGTGTTTCTTTCCTGTAGGTAGATGGTCTAGAATAATTCTAGATGTCTAGTAAAATTGGTAGGTCAAAGGAGACTATTAAATTTTCTTTAAAGGATTGAAAATTTATTTCTAGAAAATAATTTTATTAAACATTAATATGTGCTTGAGTCACAATTTCCTTTTCACTTTTCACCAAAAAATAGTACTCATTTTTATTTATGTCATTGCTAATGTTGGAAAAGTTTCTAATTCTCCAATGTTGATTATTTATTTATACATTTCATGTATGTCTATTTAGGCTCTGAGGCTCTCCGTATTATTTTCATGAGATCTTTACATCACATTAAAAAGATAAGAATGATCAATATTTGCTAAAAGTATTTTTATTTAACTTATTTTTCACGGTTTTATTTTGACTGAGCACTTTGTTATTATTTAAGCAATTTGCATGTAGTCAAATATATTAGAAGAATCATCTATTTGATTTTTGAAATGAGATAAAAGAGGCTCAGAAAGACTTGTCCTAGGAGTCACAATTCTGAAAACTACTATCAGATGATTTCGGTCCATAGGACACTTCCTGGTGAGTGACTTCTCTCACAGTGGCTGCAGTAGTGTTGTCTTCCTGAGATGCAGGACTCTCCAAGGAAGGCTGGTATAATCCACTCACGGTCATCTCATCAGTTCATTCTGTCAGGGAAACACTCTCCCAAGGAGCTGTGCTCGAAATCCCAGTGGACTTGGCAGTAGATCAACTGTCTCCATTTTTCTGAACCCAAACACTTGATAGTGTTGACTTGATAGTCTATATTATAGGCTTCAGTGTTGCTTCATGTTGGAGGCCCATCTTTCAACACACTTAGTAGTGTTAGGTGGGAGAAGCTAGCCAGGTAATATAAATAAAAGCACATTTCTTAATTCTAATTCTTTCTCTCATTCCTCCAGTTGAATGAAAATACATCAATTCATGATTTTTTTTTTGAGGTACTGGGGATGGACCCCAGGGGCATTCTACCTCCAAGCTATACCCCAAGCCCTATTTTTTATTTTTTATTTTGAAACAGAGTCTCACTAAGTTGTGGAGGACCTCACTAAGTGGCTGAGGCTGGCCGCGAACCTGGATCCTCAGGTCTCAGCCTTCCAACTACTGAGATTACAAGCGTGCGCCACCACAGCCAGCATTTCATGTTAACTAAGTATATGGTGACTCATCTCTTGAGTACTCCTCTTAGTAGGAAAGCACCTGCATATGTGTTCTAAAATATGGACGTCATCATCAATTCACAACCTTAATTTTTGTCTTTCTCAGGCAGCATTTCTCACCTATTCAAATGCCTCTTGATTTCTTTCCTTCCAGAAAACGAACATACTTAGTTAAATTCTTGAGATTTCCTATTCTCTGGGCTAGGAAATAATTATGGGTGGAATGAATTCTCGCAAAAAAAAAAAAATCAAGTTCAATTTCAAGTTGCCTGAGAGTTGAAAGCATGATATGCAAATCTGTTGAAAGCTGATATGCATAATACCATCACAGTAAGATACAGTCATTAGAACACAGGTCAGCTGTGTAGACCAATAACCAGTGATGGTTCCACCACACACACCAAATTCAAAATACAGGTACATGAAATTGGATAACCTGCAAGTTATACAATTCATATTATTCATTTGAGCTAGGAGTAGTGACAAATGTGATTTTTATTCTTCTTTGAGTAGCTGGCTGGTAGTAATTTTAGTAGAATATATTTACCCAACTTATAGTCCAATTCCTTTGGGAGAGAAATCAACTATAAAAGAATAATTTTGCTCTCCTGTAAGAAATAATATATAATCATATTAATTTAGTCCAGAAATAAGTTGAAATTATGTGTTACTCCCCATTCTCCTTAAATACACATTATGGACTACAATAACTTGCACTTTCTGCTGTGAAAGAAAAAATTTCTAACTGAAAACTCAGGAATCATATAACCTATATTTTATTGGAGGGAAGGGGTGTCTTAAAAATGGAAATTCCAAACTGGAATTTTCTCCAGAATGCAGAAAGGGCTCACTTTTCAGACATGGCCTTTTTGTGAACTTCTCTGAAATATCTAAAATAGCATAGTCAGCTGAATATATTTGTGTGACACTATTAGTTTACTGGATTTTGAAGCAAATATATATATTTGAATATATATATATTCAAATATATATTTCAAGCAAATACCTATATAGATATGGTATATATCTGTGTATATATATCATATATTATACATTATGTATATTCTCTGCAAATATAAGGGAAATGGTAGTCCAAAGCTTCGATTATTCAGAACCTTTTCACATGAAAGCATGAATAAATGTTGTTACTAACTGAAAATATTATCTATATGTTCCTATGTGGGTCTTCCCATCATAAGCAAAAATGTCAGAAGATCAGAAAATAGAAAGAAAGCATATTAACTGGTATTTAATTCCCAAGAGCATATTATAGGTCCACATCCATTTTGGGTAGGGAGAATAAAATCAATTCCCAATTTTTTTTAAGTAATTACTATGTCCACAGTTTCCTGGGAGGAACAAAACTCCTTCAAAAGCTAACTCACAATACAAACAGTGTGTTTTTTTTTCCTTTAGTGAATTCTATAAAATGGGCATTTGACAAAAGTCTCACCCAATAGTGGCACACCATGCCGTGCTATGTCAGCACATGCTTACCAGGGTGTTATTCCCAATGGTTCAGAGGGGGGAAAACAACATAGAAATTCCTCTGAGAAAGAAAATGTAAGAACAGTTCCTAACCTAGTAGAGAAGAATTGATACCCAGCTTTAAATAAGCTTTAATATGCACTCATACATTTTGCTAGTGATGTTTTAAGTAAATGTTATACAGATTTAATTTGTATATCCAATTTTTGACAAGTTTGAGAAAATTATAAAACCCTCCCAAAGGGAAACAAGTCCATTTTTTGTTGTGAATACTCACATGCCTAAAAGCTTTCTATACAGAGTACTACTCAGCAGGCACAGTTGGTCACACATCTGTGCTCCATTGTGTTTTCCTGGACAAATCAACACATCCAGTTACTATAAAACAAGAATTCATGTAAAAATGTATGTGAGGAAGACACACTTCCCTTTTCAAAAGCTCGTTCAGCCATGACGAAGCTATTAAAAGTAGGTTCCAGTTAACAATAAAAAATAAGGGATAATTGTGTGGTGGGGAGACTCAGACAGAGAGTGGGGAGAGGACTAGAATGACGGAGACCCAGAGACCAGAGGGACTACACAATGTCCTCTGGGGCTTATCTTAGCAGAAATAAAGAGAAGGAAATCTGTACAGATGTTCCTGAGGACTCATGGTAGACATTCCAGCTAGTGAGGAAAGTGGCCCCGGGTGTGCTGGAGTTATAAGAGGCGCAGGAATAGTGGTGGGAAGGAGTGCACAGTGAGCAGCATGCAGAAGTGAAGGTGAGCAGGGATGCACTGCTGTACCATGTACCAGGAAAGTACCCTCAGAGAAACGGGGATATGGGGAAGGCCCAAATAGCAAAGATTCAACCACGAGTGACCCTCCCTCTGAAAACAAAGAGCCCTAAAAGGATTCTCAAAATGAGAAGGGAACACTTCTCCCTAAGCAATACATATCAAAACCTACTTGGAGTAAGGGCAAGCTGTTTTAAAACTATACAATCAATTATTCTACTCCTATCCAGCCTCTACTCTAGTGTAATAATCCACTGTTACTGATAGAAAAACATCTGTGGCACAGGTGTGGTGGGGCAAATAAAAAAGGTGGAATGCTGAAAATCACTGAAAAGGGGGCCTGGTCATAGATGAACCAGGTCATAAGTTAGGAGTTCAGTGTGGATAGTTCCTGAGCACAGTATCAGACATGAAACTAGTTTAGGTGGACCCAGATACTGAGCTGTGAGCAACAGAGCTGTGGGCAGCCAATGCACCTTCGAGTGAGGGGGCCAAGGTTCAGTTCCAACCTGCCATATGTCTTGGTCATGTTTTTAAGTTCACTGACTCTCATTTTCCTATGACTGCTTTAGATCTTCATGACCATACATTAAAAGAAAAGTACCCAGCACATTTTCTATACTTTAGCTCTTCAGTGGCTTATAACATCCTCCCCACTGCCGTACCACAATCTATCTCTTCCCCACCAGCTGAAACATGGAGGAAATGTCCCCATGTCCAAATTAATTCTTTAGTGGTGGAGCTCAGACAGAGGGTGCTGGGGGAGACAGCACAGAATTAGAAGAAGAAAAAATTTGGAGTTGAAGGAGAAAGTGCAGATCATGAATAAGGGCCCCTGGCAAGTCAGGGGAGGGAGGCTTAGGAGGACTTGGGGCCCATTTGGTGTAAATCCTTCAAAACAAACTGCCCCTGCTTGGCCAGAGGGCTTTGGGCTCAATTACCTACCATTTTAGTGATTTTAAGATCACTTGTGAAAAATCTTAAGAAGTGGTTATTAATATCTGTCCCTGTTATCCGGGAACCAGCCGCTTTAGAACCAGTTTATCTATGAATGATTTGATGCTTACAAATTAAAAACAAAACCAAAAAAACCTGACAACACTTACATTCCTTTTTTAAAGTTTGAGGTGCTGGGATGAAACCCAGGGCCTTGCACATGCTAGGGATACACTGGATCACTGAGCTACATCTCCAACCCACTTGCTTAAATTCTTAGGGAAACTAAATCAACAATATAAAAATCTGAAAATAAAATAAATAGTAATTATGTGAATACATTTATTTCCATTGTCATCTAACATGTTGATGCCACCTCTTTTGTCAGGCTCCAACAGAGGGAAAAGGGAACCGAAACGTTAGAAATCCCAGTAATGTTTCAGATTGTCTTCCCCCCACCCCAGGTTTCCAAGCTGCTATAAATGTATAAGGAAGTTAGACACACACACCCCGCCCAGTGTTCAAGAAGAGTGTCAGAAATCCCAGCAGACTTGCCCACAGGTGCTTCATGGAGTAGAACTCTCGGCCGCTCCTATTTTTTCTTCCTTCCTCAATTCCCTAGTGAAGGCCCTAAAGCAGAAGTATCCTGGGTATATAACTCACTCCTTCTGGAGTAATGAGCACCCAAGGAAGGTATTGCCAGCCTGCAATATCACCCTCTAGAAGATTAATTTCTCATATCAAGGGCTCAACTGCACCTGAAAGAGCTTCTGTTACTATGGAAGCTTCTGACACTATTTATTATCATTCAAACAAGTTGCTGAAAGTTTCTGGTCTTACTCTTTCACAGAGATTACATGGAAAAATTATAGGTTTGTCCACTGCTCTTTCTTTCTTTTTTTTGTGGCAATGGAGACTGAACCCAGGGGCATTCTACCTCAAAGCTACACACCCAACCCACTTTTATTTTTTATTTTAAAATAGGGTCTTACTAAGTTGTTGAGGCTGGTCTTCAACCTGCAATCCTCCTGTTTCAGCCTCCCAAGTACTGGGATTACAGGCGTGTGCCACCACACCCAGCTCCTCACTCATTTCTTTAGAGCTACTCACATGAAAATTTAGTCATGATTCCTTCGGGACTCTGAGGAAAAGAGAAGTCCAAGTGACATGTATAATGATGCCTTAAATAGTATCAGTATGCTTTTCCTTTTGTCTTTCTGAATACAAAATTTTTGCCACCATTTACCCAAAACATCCATTAGCCTTAGGGGACATTTCGGTATTAGGAAGAGAAGAGCAAGGTAATACTTGGCCTCTGAGATCAAAATAGGTGTGTGTGTGTGTGTGTGTGTGTGTGTGTGTGTGTGTGTGTTGCTAGGAATTGAACCCAGGGGGCATTCTACCTCCAAGCTAAGGCCCCAGCCCTTTATTTAATTTCTTATTTTGAAACAGTGTCTCGCTAAGTTGCTGAAAACCTTGCTAAATTGCTGAAGCTAGTTTCAAACCTGCCATCTTCCTCCTATATTTGCTTCAGACCTGCCATCCTCCTGCCTCCCAAGTACTGGGATTACAGGTGTGCTCAGCTCACCTGTACAAGAATTCCCAGCTCAAAATAAACTATTTTTATGAGAACCAATTTTCAGATTCCATAGAGCCTTTGCTCCCCTTTCGGGTAATACAAAGTAAGCTCAGGGGTTTACTATGGTGTCGATGCTTATGTTCCATCTGGGTCAAAAGAATGTAAAGAGAAGATGTGATCTGGGGAAGTAAAAGAAATGCTCAACACCGTGCAGGTCTAGAAAATTTGTAGGAAGGAGAAAAGAGAAAAATAAGACTGTGAGGCAGATAGGTATCTTTGATTTCCTCTCTGAGGTGGTGAGAACATTCCAGAAAGGTGAGAAAAACAATGAAGGCAGAGAAGAGCTATGCCTGCTCTACATTAGGGGAAGCAATCACTTCTAAAAATTCCCGAAGTCACCAGGCTGAGATGTGGACTCAGCAATTGGCCACCGATTGGTAGTCAGACAGAGGTAGGCCTCCAAGCTTAACTTTCTGGAGCCATCCTGCATTTTAAAGCAACTGAGACTCAGGCTGGGGAATGTCTTACATTGGTTTGATAAGACAACATTGTACCAAGGTTACTGAGTAGACTGCAAGGCTGAAATGTGACTGAATTAGACACCTGGAGTGTCCATACATAGAGGAAGCCATTGTGAGGCTCATGTGCCAGAACAATTGCTCAGATCTAACCATGCTGAGAAAGACCAACTCGGGAATTTTGCCAGCTGCAGACTTCAGCTACAAATGGCAGGATGACCAGCAGCACCAGCTGGAGGAGGGACATTGTCCTAGAACCCAGTCATGATAGACAGCATTGTACCTGAGGACCCTGGTGCCTCCCATTAACTTAACGCTATGTGTGCCACGCCTTTTAGCCATATGCTCAGACGAACTTAGGGAGAGAAAGAATAACAAGAGAGGATATGTGAATGATTAAATGCATCGTTTCAAGAAAGACTGAAAACTTAAGAGGACCATTGAAATCAAGATAGTGTAACAGATGTTTTCTTATCATTATTGTTTGATTTAATTTTTTATGATGATGGTGAATTGTATGAGTTCCCTAAATTAAAGGATCATGTTTTTGTTTTTGTTTCATTTTTGCATCTTTTCCAGTACCTGACCCATGGCTCTATATGTGGAAGGAAATAAAGAGCAAAACAAACTAATCCTTGTTGAATGAGTAATGAGTAAATAGATATTACTATTTTAAATTCTCAATGGTTTACAAAATTCTAGAAAGCAGAACACACAATCTTAAAGTTTCCCCCCTTATTTCTACACTTCTGTAACTCAGTACTCAACAGATATAAATTACCTTGAGTAAGAAGAAACCACGTCCATATGACTGGATTTCAAAATTTAAGATTTTTTTTCTGTTTTTCTGTAATTTTTATGTTAGGAGGAGGCCAATCACATCTAGTTTGTGAAATTCTGGCTATAAGAGATTTTTCAGTCAACATACAAAGGTTCACAGAGGTTGTTTCTTCCAAGAATAATCTCTCAGGGCCCCATTCAACAATAAATATTTCCCAACTTCCCTGTGCAGAAGTCAGCATAAGGCTGCAAATTCTAAGGAAATTGCTTCTGCATCCAGCCAGCCGATTTGGCAGGCCAAGAGCCAATGCACAAAGAAGGTCTGTCTCTGTTTGTTTTCCTCATACTTTCCTCCTCTGAGCAGCAAGCCGTGGAGAGTTATAGAAAAGCCTGGACGAATGTGGTAGAGACTCCCAATAGTTATGAAAACCCAAAGATTTGCTTGAACGGACCGGACAGTCATGATTCTGACTATTGGCCATTCTGAACACATGGACCTCTGTAAGCCTCTCTCTACAAAGAGTCTGGGAGGAGAAGGCTCTGGGTCTTCATTTGCTTTATTTCATTTTCAGGCTCTCTCTCCAACAAAACTAAAATGAAGACAACAGCCATTTTATGACTCATTGTCCTTTTTACCCATAGATTCCTAAGGGATATTCTAGTTCTAGTATCAGAAAGAACACACACACACAAAAAAAAAAAAAAAAAAAAAGAGAGAGAGAGATTAGGATTCAAGGGACTTAACTTGTGATTATAGTTTGGGTAAAGCCACTAATTTTCTGCATGACATTGGTCAAGTCCCTTGACTTCTCTGGGTTGAATTTCCATTCTTCACTGAATGAGATCTTGGAATAGTGTCTGAGATTCTGTTATACAGGATTTCTTTTATTATTAACTGGATATAATACTTGGACGCTTTGGCCTGAGTTCCACTTTTTGGAAGAATGTTTTTAGATTAGTTTCTAAAGTCAGTTTTTTAATGTATCAGCCCGAATTGTTTAATAAGTGAAAGCTTTCCTTACAAGCTATTTGGATACTTTAAGATAGGAAGTGTACTTTCAGACAGGAAGTGTAGGATAGATATTTGATTCTTTACCATTATCACACATAGTATTGTTAAAGCCAGGAGAGCTGTGCTTTATGCATAGAGTTCTTCATTTGTGATTTTCTCATTGGCGTTCTGAGTAGCCGTCTCTTCTAGATAACTATGTTTTATGGTAAAGGAAAGAGAATGCACTTGGTTGGTATATTCAGCTGAAATAAGGTATTTTCTGAAACCAACCTTGTACCATTTACTAATTTTTGAATTTCATAAAAAAGCTAATAGCTTTATTAATCAAAGCATTCTCATGCTGTGTGATTTTTTTTCTGGGCCATAAAAATATATACGAATCATCTTGGTAGTCGTAATAAGAGAAAGTAATTATTTGTTATGGAAGAAGGAAACATTAATGAGGCATTGAGATGTCAATTCAAAAATAGGAACTTGGGGTTAAGAAATGCCATGAAAAAGATTTGCAATACGCATTTAGAAGCATGTATACAAAGTCATCAAATAAAACTACTACTATAATTTACACTGAGTGTACAAAATGGATGTCAATTTGTTTTAAATTATATAGGTGTTCTATAGAAGACATCCATCCATTCATCTATCTATCTACCTATCTATCTGTACATATCAGTAAAAACATACTATTTGTGTTTTTTTAAATACTAGCTTCTATATACTCCAAACATTCTGCTTAATTCTTATCAATCACCATTTGACAAACTATGTATGGTTTTATTGATTTCTAAAGAATATCTAGATTAGCAATCTCCAACATCTATACTCAGGTCAAACAAGGTCAAACATCTAGCAGAAATCAATATAGAAAATCACATGTGGAACCATTACTTTTCCAGTTACAGGTGATTATGTCCTGAAAAGAATGCAATAATTCCCTTAATGTTAACTCTACTAAAATGCCCATTTTCTACCTTCGTCTTTTGCCAGAAGTGCAATAATTATTCCAGACCTAGGCTATGTAATAAATGTCTGGGAATAGTTTACTCGCTTGATCTGTTCTTCAAACTAAAACATAGAACATGTGGTATTCCACCATCTGGGTTCATTATATGTAACTCTTTCTAGTTCTCCACCAGAGATAGATAGTCACATGCTCTGAAATATAATAATGCAAATAATAATAAGCTATTATTTCACCTTTGGCTCAACCTGTTTTTCAAAGAGCCTAAGGAAGCCAATTAAACTGTTGATTTGTGAAACTTTAAAAAAATGCTTTGTTAGAAAATAATGCAGAAGCACACTTGTATTTTAAATTTCTAAAACTATTACCAAAGTATTAGAAGTTTACAGCTTGAGGGTAATCCTCAAACAGAAACCAAGTGTAGGGAGGATTTACGAATCAAATGATCACATTTTAACATGTAACAAGAGAGGGTGATGAAAGCATATTAAGAATAAAAAAAAAAAGTAAAATGCTAACAGATGTGGAATATTGTACAAAGTCCAAACCCAATAGGCATCCATGCAGAGAAGAGAAGGACCGTGGAAATGAAAAACTACGAGGAGTTTCCTGAGGTTGTTTTAGTCTGTGTTTTAGTAGGCTGGACTCAGTCAAATTTGCCTAGAAATTTGCATTTCCTTACCCAAACTGGATGCCTGATAAATAGGGTTTTTTTAATTTTATTTTTTATTTTTGGTACTGGGGATTGAACCCAGGGGTATCATACCTCTGAACTACATCCCCAGCCCCCCTTTTTATTTTGAAATGGGGTCTCACTAAGTTTCTGAGAGTCTCACTAAGTTGCTGAAGCTGGCCTGGAACCTGCGATCCTCTTGTCTCAGCCTCCCAAGTACTGGTATTACAGGCATGTGCTACTGCACCAGGCTTGATAAATGGCTATTAAATGGAGAGATAAGCGATTGACCCAGTGGGTGGAAGTATGGACTGGAAATAACATAAGGGAGGCATTCCTAATGCTGGAATATACAACACTGTATATATTTCATTAGATAACGCCCTCTCAAAAATGTAGATGTTGATTGTTCTGAATGTATCTGTGGACAATAGTCATGAGAATGAACTTTCTAAGTTTCTTCCCCTACCATCACCCTGGGTCCTGGCTGAGCATGTCTACATATGATCTACCTAGCAGGTGGTTTCCTTGAATTATCACGTGGGCTCACCAATCCCCAGAGGTTACCCAAGGTTCCTCTTTACAAAGAGCCTAGTATTGTTCTTCAAGAATTTCCTAGGGCCAAAGGGTTCTCACATGATCTGGCCCCAGCCTCCCTCACTAGACTCAATCCAGGACACTCTGATACCCTATAACTACTCTGAATTTCTGTCACTCTCCAAAATACAGCATGCTCTTTCCTTCTCCCTGCCTTTTCTCTGCTGGAAATGTCTTTCCCCAGGTTCTGCGCATATTTGAGTTGGTCTTGTTATTCGATCTCAACTTAAATGTAGCTGTTCAAAGAAGTTTCTCCTGAACACTGGGTAAAGTGTTCCTATTTTCAGTAGAAAGGAATCATTCTCCATTATTATCTGAAACAGCTACCTATCACTCTTCCTGGTTATTACTCCATTTGCTTGTTTACTGTTGGTCCTCCTCACTGGGGTATAACTGTGCAAGGAACAGCTGTCTTGTTCATGACCGCATCTCAACAGCCTAGCCCTGCTTCAGAAACATGGTAGGCCTCAGAATAATGCTGTCAAATAAATGAATGAAGAGAGGCATGAAGAAGTTTTATAGAGACACGGAAAGATGGAAGGAGAGAAGTACATGTGGATAATAAAGTGAAAAAAGTTAGAATCAAGGTCAGAGGTTGTTTATTTCCTGTGAATTATTTTTAAACCCTTTTGTTTCCCCCAAAACCTATGTGGAAAAGTGATCCTTTAGGGAAGCAACTTTAGGATTTGACCTGAGGAAGGAAAGGAAACTCAGAGGGGGACAGCTAAAACACCACAGATGAAAGTCTTCTGAATCTCTATCAAGAATAACTAAGTCTCATGCACAGCCATAGACTAGTTACCTTTGTCATTTGCCCTATCTGTGAACTGAAAATTTCAGCACTGCTAGGAGATTTAAGTATGCTGGGCATGGTGGAGCATGCTTATAATCCCAGTACTTGGAAGACTGAGACAGGAGGATCACAGGTTCGAAGCCAGCCTCAGCATTTTAGCAAGGCCCTTCGCAACTTAGTGAGACCCTGTTTCCAAATAAGAAATTAAATCGGGATGGGGATGTAACTTGGAGGTAGAATGCCTCTGGGTTCAATCCCCAGTACCAAAACAAAAGAAAGAAAAAAAAAACAAAGATTTAAGTTTAAATATCCGAAGTGTGTTAACTCAAATGATTGATTAATAAAAATGAAAGACAAAAAATAGAACAAGATTTGTTAGAAGAAATAAAATGTCTGGAAAAAGAACACTTCTTATATCCATAGTATGAAATATTTGGGAACAGCATCCCATCAGAGATGTACATGTGAGAAGGGGAATGAGTCAGAACAAGAATGCAGCTGAGATGACACTGGTGATGTGTGGTCAGACCCTTCAATGACAGGACACCTGGTTCAGGTTGGTGGGTTCAGGAGTTCATCGACCTTCCGTGAGGCTACATCGATGACAATAGATGCTTCCACTACCACTTAGGATGGCGCAGCTTTTTCCCCATGTCTCTTAAGTGGAACTTGGACTGTAAAACAACAGCAACAAAAGGGAATGGACTACTTGAGTATTTTCCCTCAGACACAGGGCTCCCATTCATCCCTGGCAAGGGCTCTCAGTCAGTCCGCATGGAGCAGTATGCTGAAGCCCTGCTGAGCCGACAGCTGCCGCTGGCTGGGAGCCTACTGCGGACCTGAGGAGAATACTGCGCCCCACTTCATTCAGGGCTAAAACTAAGCTGAGTCATCACTTTGGAGAGACAGAATGTGTCAGCCTGGGAGGCTGAGGTCACGGTCTGTGATCCTTTGAAATCAGACAGTATGAGAGGCCTTTAGAAGACAGATTAACCACATCACAAACCGAATCACTTCAGCTCACCAATTTGAATTATTTTCCTGTTTACTACATAATAGATGGATGCACAAATCTTTCAGAATAACTTTTGCTCTTCCACTCATTTCAGAAAGTTGAGGATGACTTTCTGGAATTTGAAAAATACTTCTAAAATATGCCTTCTGATGATATTACAGAGACCTCCTAGACCAGGGTATGTGCATTCCAAAACATCTAGGGATATGCAAGCTTCAGAAACACCACCAGGCACCCCACATTCCCTTCCCCTTAGGCCCCAAGGTGATGGCAGGGCTTCAAGAAATAGATTCAGCAGATATTTTTGCAAGTGAATAGACACAGAATTTGTCAACAGGAGAAAGGCTGAAGCCACGGCTTCTTAGAATACCCTAATAATATAATTACAAAGGTTTCCTGGGATGCAGCTCTCAGAGATTCATCTTCCTTTTTGACACAGCATTCTTAAACAAATATAATAATTCACCACATACAAAGACTTTGTGTCATCAGAAACAATTTATGAAGCAGTAGGAGGTTGCATATGGCAGTATATTAAACACTTCTCAAATACATGAGCAGCTGGGATTTTTATATGTAAATAATTCAAGTTTTCTATTAATCATCTCATGAACTTCAGAGGAAAAGGAATAACACAGAAGTGGCATGGAAGCACTGGAGATGCAGAAACATCTTAAGATGTATCTGAGAGACTGGATAATATTGACAAGATGTGATTGTTTTTATAGCCTACTTCTTTGAAATTGGGTAGGGTACTTCTGTTTTTCGCGGTGTACAGATGGACCTCTTCCCTATTCCATTTTTGAAAATCATTTTTATTTCTTAAATGTTTGTTGGCACCTGCTTTGTGTCAGGCACTGTGCTGGGCACTAAGTATATAAAAGTAAAAAAAAGAGATAGATAAGATCCATGCCTTCATGCAACTGATTATCAAAGGATGTGTGCTGATTTACATATTTAAGTATATAGTTATGTCTATGAAAAGTCCTCCCCCAAAGAAATGACTTGTCACTAAAAGAGCTTGTCATGGGATGTCCTGACTTAATCTGGAAGACCCCATAAGGGCTCTCTGAGGAAGTGATGTCAGTCTCAGATATGAAGAGTGAATAGTATTACAGAAGAGAATAAAAAGAAAAGATAATCAAAAGTGTGATTGATATAATTTATATAAAAGAACTAGAGCTAGGGTTGAAGTAAAAGCATCTGTTAAAAAGAAAATTTGAGTCGGGCATGGTGGCACATAACTGTAATCCCAGTACTTGGGAGTCTGAGACAGGAGCATCACAGGCTCTAGGTCAACCTTATCAATTTTGGGAGATCCTCAGCAACTTTGTGAGATCCTGTTTTAAAATAAAAAATAAAATAGGGCTGGGGGTATAGCTCAAAGGAAGAATGCCACTGGATTCAATTCCCAGCAACACACATACACACACACACACACACACACACAATTTTCTATTCAGATCTTAGATAAAAATAATAAAAAGCTATAAAGAAACATGTAATACTTGTAATTTGCCATATTGATTCTTCTTTTATGTTTAAGAAGATTGTGACTGTGCTAGATTGCTAAAATTGTTTACTTCTTTTCTCATGTAGCTCCACCAGCTACACACACACACACACACACACACACACACACACACACACACAGGAGAGAGGAGAAGCATTCTAGGCAAAGGAACAATATGTGTGAAAAACTTGAGATTGGAAGATAGTTAGCAAGTTTAAAAACTAAGAGGCTGGAACAAACACAAGGAGGAGAGTGCTGGGGGTAGGGTGAAGGTATTTATGGAAGCAGGATCTTGCAAATTTTTTATATTAAAAAATTGGGATTTTATATTGAGTCAATGGGAAAACTTTGAAGCCATGGGGAATGCTATGATGGCATATGCAATTTTAATGATTAATGTTTTTGCTATCTTTAAAAATTTGTTAGAAGGGGAGCAAGGATTTATGTGGAGATGTGCATTCAGCGGCTATTGCAAGAGTCCAGAGGAGTGAGAACTGCAGCATGAGTTTGGATGTAGCAGCTGTAGAAATGGGAAAAAGCATATGAATCTGAAATATAATGAAGAACTATCAAGAGTTGGTTTACTTAGTAGGCGTCAGTAGATATTTCATAAATTAATGACCGATTAGTTTTGCATGAGGGAAGAAAGAATCAAGGATAATTTTTATGTTGGTTTAATTGAGAATTTACTGCAAATGTATTCTCTATTCAAAGAATTGCCAGCAGACCAACAGCATCAGCACCTCCTGAGAGCTTGTTAGAAATGCAGACTCTATCCCTCCCCCTACACTTACTGGGAATCATGAGATCGCCCAGTGATTTTTATGCACATTAGAATTGGAGGCAACACTGAAGCTCAGACACACAAGATGTGAAGAGTGCATATTAGAATAAAAACCAAAAGAAGGAGCCCAGTGCTGTGGTGCACGCCAGGAATCCCAGTGCTTGGGAGGATGAGACTGGAGGATTACAGGTTCCAGGCCAGCCTCAGCAACTTAGTGAGACTGTGTTTTAAAATAAAAAAGGGTTCAAGGGTGTAGCTGGAAGGTAGAATGTCCCTGTGTTCAGTCCCTAGTACTTCCTCCCAACACCCCCAAAAAAGCAAATGAAGGAAATGCAGAGATAAGATAATGAATAAGAACCTATTCAAGAAGGTCCTTGTGTAAAAGATGGTTCTTATATGCAAGGCTTAAGTACATAATTAGGTGAGACTTCTTATGTAAACTCACCAAAATAAACAAATTAGATTCTTAAATTATAAATGATAAAACAACTAGAGATAAAACTATTTCTCTGCCTAACGATAAAATTATAATAATAATTGTGGGCAATAATAGAGTTGTATCGTGTTTTAGGGTTACTTAGTGCCTGCTTTTATACACTTTTTCTGTTGGAAAAATTCAGAGCCCACCAAGTGCTGTGTGCATGTATGTCACTATCACTATGAACTACATTATGATGTGAGATTATAATGCACCAATAAAAGTATAAAAATAAATAAAAAAAGAAAAATTCAGAGAAAAAGACCCTTCAGAGCAGGAATTAAAGACATTGTACTTATAGTGTGTCCAAGAAAATGCTGAATTTATTAATTACTCACCAGTATTTTGACAGAGGCTAATTAAAAAAAGACTAAGACCAATACTAAAGCTCTACATAATAAATCTCATAAATCTGTATGGGCCTATGTACAAGAAAAAAATCATGTTGGTCCATTTCTACAGAGCAAGCACAGAAATATTGAAATATAAAAAAGATGGATGTCCAGGGTTGTTATATCAATCTGGATCTTGATAGGAGGAAAATGTCAAAAATAGTTCTGAGCTGCACTCTAACCCAAAGTACCATGCAACCAGGATTACTGGGCTGCTCACCATCATGCACTAGATCAGTTCCATACACCCTGGAAGCCTAGGGAGGTAGGAGAGAAGCCACAATATTGCACGTATCCTTAATATGTTGCCAAAAATAGACAAGGTTCAATTGTGCTCAATGGCTCCTGAGGTTACAGAACATCATTCTTTTCCAAAGTTCCAGCTGGAAGATACTTTCCCTCACTCTCATCTGCTCCCTTGTGTTTATTTTATATCCATGCACATGACAATGAAGTTACCGGCTCTGCCTGTGCAATCTTGCAATCACTGTTTTCTGAAGAAAAGCACATGACAAATATTAGATCAACGTTTGAATAATTCAAAGCGGTCCCTTAATATTAATATCATATGTATATAACCTGAAGAGGGCACAGAGAGGAGCAACAAGAATGTTGCAAGGTAGAAAAATTTGACCTAAGAGGAAGAAGTGAAAAAAAAAAAAGGAACTTGCTTGACTCTGGAAACAGGAGGATGGGGAGGAAATTAGAAGCTGAAAGTACACAAGACAGGATTTACAGGGGGAGGCACCCGTACCTGGTCAACAGGCAACAGCAGAGTGTGATGAACATGAGTTCTCGTGGCCACAGTAGAAGTTCAGGGTAAACTTTGTAGGAATTAGTGAGTCCTGGCATAGTGGCTAATAACACATGCTTTGGATTTCAATATCCCTGGACATAAATCCTGACTCTGCCAGGTTAGGATAAAACTGACCAGTATCTGTAGAAAGAGAGATACTATGGACCACTGTTTTTGTAATAGTTTAAAGAAAGTTAGAGCACAAAAAGTGGGATTTTGATTATTTGAATGCCATTGCAGGATCGAAACACATAATTTACTTCTATTTAGTGATTCTGTCAATTACTTGGTTAACTTGTTTTTAAATTTATTTATTTACTTATTTATTAAAACTCCATCTCTGAAGTCACACTGCCTGGGTTTGAATACGTATTAGTGATTCACTCACTTGAAGTCTTGGGTCTCATACTTTAAAATAGAAATAATAATACCCACATTGTATGATATTCAAAGGATTAAACAGCACCTTTCAGACTGATTGAGACATAGTAACTCAAATGTTAGCTTTCTTTATCATTATTCCTGGCCTATCTAGACACTAAGTACTTGGGAAGAATTCAAAGATGAGGTTGGGGGTGTGGCTCAGTGGTATAGCACCTATCTAGCATTCATGAGGCCCCGGTGCTCCATCCCTAGTACCAGACCCCCCCACACACACACACACACAATTTCAAAGATGAATCAGATAATGAGCCTAAGTGTGAGTACTTTTAGAGAATCAAGCAGGGGATCTAAGATAAGTATGCAAATGACTGTAATAAAGAGGAATATATCTGGTTCAAAAGAGAGAGACAGGTAAAATAGTATGGGCATTTAAAGAAGAGAACTGATTTTGAAGGAGAGCAGAGGATAGGGGAGGAATTTGTGGAGAAGGAGGTATTTGAACTGGATTTAGAAATAAAAATTCTGACCATCTGGCGATGGGAGTGGCATGGAATAGTGGATAAAACAGTGGGATTGCTAAATTTAGGGAATAGGACAGGCATTCGTTTTGCAAGGTTGTCACGTCCTAGTGCTGACATGAAGACATGTTTAATCAAATTTTCCCTCCTAACCCATGCTAACATTTTCCTACATTTCAGGCAGTCAGTTGACCTGTACCCCAGCCTCAAGCTGATGCATTTATTAAGAAGCAACAGCCATTTTGATGAAATACCACAGCCTAGCATCCGTACAACCCTCTGTTTTCATTGTTATTCCATTATGAACTTACTTCCAAGTTTTATCATTTAATCATACACATTGTGCAAGAACAGTAGTTTAATCATGATTGTTAAAAGAGCAAGAAAAAGCCCCAGCTATTCAAAACAAACTATTTAGACTCTTGATCGCAAAACTCAAAGTGCATCTTTTTGGAACTAATGTTCCATTTCACACTTTGATTCAAATGAAAATGTAGAAAATCATGAACATCAATAAATTAAAGATGTTAGAAAAGAAGGGATTCATTTTCTGGGACACACAGAATTTATTGGAATTAGAATACTAGGGGGAGACATTCTTGGCAAAATACATTCTTGATGTTCCTTCAGGCAGTTAGTTTGGAAACTTTTGCATAACTATAAGGAAATGACTCCAGACTCCCAGACAAAGCTTTCTCTCCTCTGCTCCCAACCCCACCCCGCCCCAAATTCTGGCTAATAAATATAGTTTTAAAAATATACACTCTATAAATATAAATCTTTTACATTTGCACATAGCAATACAAACTCTAATGGTGTGGCATGGAGACTTCATTTCTCACCTCCACCAAGAGGGTCTTAGCTTCTGAAATATTGCAGAATCAGGTACAAGGAAGTGAGGATGCCATCACTTCACTAAGTGGGAGGGAAACAGAAGTAGATACGGATTAAACTAGTCCACGCTGGGGAACATTCACACCCTCTAGCTAAGATGTCCAAATGAATCAAACATGTTTCCCTGGCCTCCATACAATAGCCAACAATTGAGTGCAGGTTCACAGTGAAACTGCTAACTTTAGCCATAAGCAATGACATTTCCCTTTTCTAGATGAAATGAAGTTTCTTTGGAATCTTAAATTCGTAAAAAATACTTCTAATATACAATCACATTTCCTATGAGAAAAATTATATTTGTAATCTCATCAGAACTTTATGAATTGACTCTATACAGTGCAGAATCCCCTGATAGGGCTACATTTCTACTAATAAATCCTAGCACCCTTCTTCCTTTCTATTTTTAAGACACAATTTCATTTTTATTTCCTTTTTTTCCCTTTAATAAAGGAAGAAGTTCAGAGAACTTTTTAAGCAGGGTAATGCCCAGATTTATGAAGAATACAATGTCTTGGGAAACTCACTTTGTTGTAAACATTAAAAAAAATGCTTCCATGAGGTAGACGGCATATTGTGGGAAATGGAGGGTGTCCTGTCATCTGTATACCATATGAACTGATAGTTGAACAGCTGCGATATACACATGCGTTTATTCACATATTGAAAGTGATAGCTACATCAGAACCCACATGTGCTAAAGAAAAACACATTGAGAATCATCAGATTGTAGCAGCACACAGAGGCTTATCTAATGTGGGCGAGCACAACGCTCTTCACTGGGGAGTTCATCTTATGAAAGGATCAACAAACTCTAATGTCTAGGTCATGAGAAATGCCAAGAAGTACCAAGCATTGAGAAGGGAATGCTTTGCCCGTCTGTGTCCACCAGAAGACACAGCAGTGTTTTTCTAGCGCATGATCACAGGAAGGCAGTGCCAGGCAGTAGGAAGAAGGTGAAGTTCAGAGTGGGAATAGCTAGTTGGGCATAGTGGCGCACACTTGTAATCCCAGTAGTTGGGAGGCGGAGACCGGAGGATCCGGGTTCGTGGCCAGCCTCAGCTACTTAGTGAGGCCCTCCGCAACTTCGTGAGACCTGATTTCAAAATAAAGGATAAAAAATAGGGCCGGGGGTTTTGGAGATAGAACGCCCCTGGTTTCAATCCCTGGTACCACAAAAAAAAAACAAAAAGAGTGGGAATAGCTGAGTTTGAGTGTCAACTCTGCTGCTTGCAGGAATCCTGGTCTTGAGTTAGTTATTTATCTCTCTGAGTTATAGTTTCTTAAATATCTAAGGTAGAAACAATAATGCGTATCCTAAAAGGTAATTGCAGGGAAATAGATAAGACCATCTGTGCAGCCCAGTTGGCTTTAGACTTCTCAAGGTGGTGGGCACTGCTGGAGTCTCATTAATGGTAACAAAACAGATTTCAGTGTGTCTTGCCCAATGCCTTATAATGAAAGGCTTATAGCTAATCCAAGTCTCACCCAGGTACTTCTTGACATCCCTGCAAATATTGCCTCCACGTTATTTAATACCCAATGGCTCTATCAGCAGTGTTCTTGGAGCACAAACCCTTTCCTGCACCAAAGCTGCTGGCACACTTCATGAGAAGGTCAATAGATGCACTAAGAACCTTGATTTCCATGCTGCCCAAATGGGACATCCTGAATTCTCTCTGCACTGAAGCCAGCATGAGACCCACTAGGACATGAGAAGAGAGCCTCTTCTCCTACTCTGTGTTACACTCTGTCACCTGAGCCCAAGACCTGCTTGTGCCATCCTTGTTTTCAGAGTCACTTACAAAACCAGTTTCTTCACATTCTATTGACAGCTTCTCTTCCCATAAGACCAAGAGTCCCCCCAGGCCACAGAGAACAACTGTGTCACCTTGAGCAATCGCTTAACCTTATTGTAACTCAGTATCCTGCTATATAAAATAGGTCTATAATAATATGTGCTGTTCAGGATTAGTGTCATGACCAAAGGTAGGCAAGACACATTATGCAAGCAGTGTCAGTAGGTGTTATAGTTAGATATAAAATGTCCCCTAAAGAGCTCATTTATTAATGTTTGGAGTTGATATAATTAGTCATGAGGGTTGTAATCCCAGAAGTGGATAAATCCATTGTAATGGATTTTCCTGGGTGGTATATGGTAGGCCCATAGGGTGTGGCTGGAGGAGGAGGTCCCTGGGGGTGTGGCCTTGGGGATTATATATATGGTCCCCCCCCCTTTGCTTCTGGCTCCATGATGTGAGCACAACCTGTGTACTCTCCCTTTCTCCACTTCCTCTTACCATGCCCTGAGATGCAGGGTCCCTGGCCTCACATCGACTGAACTCAAAACTGTAAGAAAATAAATTTTCTTTCCTCTAAGTTACATGGTCAGTCTTTAGATTATAGCTTCAAGAAAACCGATGGCTACAGTGGGTATTACAACTTATATGGTTCTCTGAATTGTTCCAGAACATAGTAGGCTCAGGAAATAAGAGAAAATTGTTGGACAAGGTTATGTAATGACTCAAACTATTTACTGAAATATTAAAAGGAGATTTAATTAACACTCTAGACCAAACTAGTACAATTATCTCCAATCATAGGATAAAGTTTCAAAGTAAATGATTCGGGGAGCATACAATAATTATTACATTTTTTCTTAATGATAAATAACAGGGGTAGAAGAGGATTCATGTTGGAGGTAAGTGTTTTCAAAAGACATGAAAAAGTTGGAGTGATTTTGTAAGAAGAGAAGAGGAGATGGTAAAGCCAGATTGATTGTATATCCAACTCTAGAGACAGGCATGGAAACCAGGCCCACTCAAGAATGAGAATGGGAATTGGTACATGAGATAAGGAAAGTGGGAGAATAGAGCTGAATGGCAGGCTCAGAAATTTAGATTTATTTTTCAAGCAATAAAGAAACACCAAGTGTTTTTGTAATGGAACCCACAAACCATTTTGATATTTTCAAATAATGCTCACTTTCAAACATGGTGCTAGAACCCCCAAATTGCCTCTTATATTCTAAATTTACATGTTTGTACCGATCCTACAAATTATGATTTTGGTGATAATGTTGCTGTATAATTCTCAGGTGTGTCAGCATCTCAGCACAGAAATTTTTAAAATGTGTATGTTTTCTTGCATTTTACCCCTATTATTTCATTAACAGAAAATTTTTCAAAAAGTGCTGACATCAGTGATAAGCAAAGCCCTCATAAACTAAATAAATTTAAGGTAAAGATGGGAATCATTAGGCTGACCATAGAAACTACTCAGTCTCAATTGGACACTCATTGAACCTAACCCTGTTGACTACATGAGTAATTAGGAAGGAAAAGAACAAAGTTAGAGAACATGTGTGAAATGCTAGTCATAAAATTTTAAGACTGTATAAAAGGTTAACTTTAATTTAATTAAGTATTTTGGATATATTTTTAGTCTTCCAGGACTAGTTTTCCTGATAATATTTAATTCCATTGGTGGCTTGCATACATTTTTGTTTGATAAGTTTTCAGGAATATTGTTATGTAGGAAAAGAGGAAATGATTGGAAATTGATGCTTTAGAAAGTTAGCTTGGATAACTGTACAGGCAAGGGAGAAAGCCTTTGTTATAACCCGAATGAAAGATGCTGGAGACCTAAGACAACAGCAGAGAGAATGAAGAGTTTCCATGGGAACTGTGCAAGGAAGAGAAGGAAGACCAGAAAGGGAAGGAATTGTGATAATAGAACATGTCCTAACTCTTTAATATGTTTCATGAGGTTTGTATGAGCTTGAAATCAATAACAGACAAGGACAAATAAAAAAGGAAAAAAAAAAGGAAATACTCTGTTTATCCATAAAGGTCCTAAGAAAATATTGGCAAACCAATATTGGCAAACATTCATAAAAAATCATGACTAGATTGGATTTATTCCAGGAGTGAAAGTTTCACATTAAAATATTAGTATATACCACGCATTAATATTTTTTTCTTTCTTTTTTAAATACATTTATTGGTGCATTATAGTTTCACATCATGATGTAGTTCATAGTGCTAGTGACATACACGCACACGACACTTGGTGAGCATTCCCCTGGTCCCCATACACGATACTGAGATTGGCATAGGTATTCATACATATGTACATAATGCCAATAGAATTGTTTCTTCCATTAATTTTCCCTCTCCCCCACACCCTCCCCTAGACCACCTCCCTCACTCCACTGGGGCTTTTTCCTCCATTATCTAAAGTCCCTCTTATATCCCCATTGCTCCCTAGCTTCTGCATATGAGAGAAAACATATGACCCTTCACTTTCTGTGACTGGCTAATCTCACATAACATAATGTTCTCCAGGTCATAATCATTTCCGCTTATACAGAAAAAAAACCCTTTAATTAAATTCAGTGTCTGTTCATGATCATATTTATAATAAAAATTTTAACAAAATAACAATGCAAGAAAATCTACCTAACGTGACATATTTGAATCCAATCTATCAGAAGAAAACAATATAGCAATAGGAATTATAAAAGTTTGATATATGTTTTTAAAACTATAACAAGTTATTGGCATAAGGGATTGACTAGTCAATCTTTAGATGTAAATAGAATATTAAATAATATAGCAAATATAAAAAGCAGCACTTCTCCTAGGATTGGATACCTTGTCCAAGGAGGACCCCACCACCTCTCCTACAGAGGTCCAGACTTCCTTGAAGAGGGAGATGGAAAAGAAATTACTGCAGTGCCACATCTGAAATTTGATTGAACTTGCCTCAGGTAATTGCCAGAAACATATTCTAGGGCTTGAGGGGTATCATAAGGAGGCGTCTCAACTGGGGATCCATGCAGTGAAACAATACAAGAGGGATGTTAGCGGAAGCTGATGTCTGCAGGTTGCTACTAACTTCCATGCACTACAGCAGCCTAATGCTGAAGGAGCTGGACACTGGAGAAGTTGACATTGAAGAAGCCACCTGTCCCTCAGGAGCCTGGCCCTGAGGAGCTACCTTTGCTACAGTTGCTGGGCACTGAAGAATCCAATGAACAGGAGCATGCCCAGTTAGCACACTGCCATCAGGAAGGAAAACACTTACTTCCTGCAATCTCTCTCTATAATCCCTTATTGGCAACATTTAACATCACAACAGCTGTTCAAAGAAAAAGAATTTAAAGGGCACACTCCATTTTGACAGAGCAGGCAATGAAAGGTATATTTGGAGCTAAGAGACAACACTTTGCTAACTGGCGAAGCCAGTAATTGAAACCCAACAGAAACATGCAGCATATATAGCAACTAATGTAATTTTACAATGTTTTAAAGCATTCCATTTAAAATCAAGAACAGAACACAGATTCTAGCTAGTATTGCTAGCTAGTATTCAACATCCAACAGGAAGATCAAGCCAGAAAATAAGATAGAAATAGAATAAAACATATAAGCATTAGGACCAAGGGAAAGAATTTGCTTATATTTTTATGAAAAACATCAAAGAGACTGTAGATAAGTAATTAGACTTTATATGGTTTTAACCTAGGCTGTCATACTAGGAACTTATATTATTAATTACTTTTGTATGTTGTTCTCTTAAAATTTTTTCAAAGACAACTGGGGCCTTTAAACATTTGCCTGTGGCACATTTTTAGGTTCCATGAACTCCATGCTTCTATGGTTAGAGAACATATTCTGATTGTTCCCTACAGACATAGAAGTTCATTAAACCCAACCCCTATAGTATACAAATGCATATAAATACATACAAGTAAATGGAAAGAGTGAAGAACTGAGAAAACAGATGACATTATCCAAGGGGCCATAGCTTGATTTTCTTTTCATCTGGATATCTGATACAGTGCTATTTTTATGGTTGAGATTCAATATGGAACTTCAATATTCAACAAATATTCTTTGAGCACTTGCTATGGGTCAGGAAATTTTTAAGAGGCTGGGAAAACAGCAGTAAAATGATAGGCAACATCCTTGCTCTCCTCAACTTATGCTCAAATTAGAGAAGTTCTGTGAATAAGGCAAAACCAGGTGATCTCTCAGGAGTGTCTTGGTGAGCATAGCAAAAGTCCTTTTTCCAACAAATCAACTCAACATAGATTGGAGCATCAACATCAGTCTCAAGAGTTTTAGTACTGGCTACAAAGCTAAATTTGAAAAGGCAACCTTAACAAACCCACCTCCCTACCCCATCACTTTCATAGTTATTTAATGCTTAATGTATGTGAATAAGCATACCCCAGTTTGAAGATCTGGTTTACAATTTACTGGATATTCATGAGACCTGTAAAATAAGGATGATGATACAAAGACAATATGTACCTCAATGCATAACATTATATAAACTCTCCTATGGAGGTTATCAGGTCGGAATGAAACACTACTATTAAAGTGCTAAGAACAGTTAGTTAGCAGAGAGTTAGTAGTCAATAAATATTGAACATAATAATTTAATAAAAACAAATATTTTTATTTTTATTAAAAGCTATACAGATTAACTAACAAGAAGATATCTCATCAAAGACATGCAGCCACTCAAATGTCATACCTCTCTGATAGTTACTAAACTGGGTGAATGAATTTGTTGATCTACATCCAACTAAAATCTAAAGGGCTTTGCTGTTAAAGACATTGTTAAGGCGAGGGAAACAGCATTCTACATGTTTCTCACAATTGGTTATAGGCAGTTCAGATTTAGTGGAAACACATTTGTGGGCAAGCTTACATAGAACTATAGTTTAGATTTACACGAAACTGCATTTTCAAAGCATGTTATGATGATTTCCCACATGGCCATGACAAAAAGCCAAAGCTGTAAGGTAGCATTGTTTGGGAAAAGCTTACAAATTGACTGCAATGAATAAATTAAAAGTGCTTACAGAAGTTTTAAAGGAAAAAAATTATAGAAACCCACGCATAGTATTTTTATTTTTTTGTTAAAGTGATCTTCTGCGATCATCACTTTAGATGAAGATTAGTGATGTTAACTCACAAGTCTTTTGCCAGTAGTATATTATCAGGGTTTGGGTATTGGTGTCAAGATAAAATTAAAGGGAGAAGAGGAGAGAGTGACAGAGGGAGAGAAGAGGCATGAAAGGAGGAACAGAGAGAAGATGGAGATGAAGAAAGATCACGTCAGCTCCTGATGATAGTTCATTCCATGTGTTCCATTTAAAGCTGCTACTGAAGCCGGGCGTGGTGGCGCATGCTTGTAATCCCAGTACTCGGGAGGCGGAGACCGGAGGATCCGGGTTCACCGCCAGCCTCAGCTACTTAGTGAGGCCCTCCGCAACTTCGTGAGACCCTGTTTCAAAATAAAGAATAAAAAATAGGGCCGGGGGTGTAGCTCGGAGGTAAAACACCCCTGGGTTCAATCCCCAGTACCGCAAAAAAAAAAAAAAAAAAAAAAAAAAAGCTGTTACTGGGACACTATTGTAAGTGAATTTTTTTCTTTTTCTTCTCACCACCTGGACTCTCTCTCATCCCTTCTCTTCTCCTACTTTTTCTATATTTTTGACTCTTCTCTGAGCCAGTTTTCTTAAGTTGGCTATGACATTATATCTATTCTCTATTTGTTAATAGAAAAGAATGATCTTTCCAGGTAAGCAGAAGAACTAAATAACATAGTTGTGTTCCCTAAACTTACAGATATAACACAACTAAAGCTTTACATGGAGGGAAAAATTAAGTCAATTATCTAAAAAGTTTATTTTGATGGAAGGAATAGAATGGAAATCTCTTGTTTTCCTATTCTTAATCATCAGTGAACTATAGCAATATTCCTATCTCCTACCCTAACCAATATTATATATAAAATATAGAAGCATAAAATTGCTACATTGGACCTAAGTCACTTTTCACCTGTCCAGGAGCTCCCCTCCTTCCTAATCCCACCTTGGTTTCTGTCTAAGGAGCCCTCCTTTCCCCATTGCGTGAGTCTTGCAGCGAAGTAGCAGCTGCTTCCTGATACAGAGTCACATGGTCAGGTCCTCTCTCCACATCTCTGCACACACAGTGTTGAATGTGATCTATGCAGGCCAATGAGATACTTTCTCCCTGGTCCTCAAGGATGAAGGATGTGAGTCATGGTCAGAGGTTATTCTTGACCACTCCAGTGGTGACATGCCACCGATGCCATTACCCTGTGTAATGGTTCAAATTTAGAATGTCCCCCTACTTCTCATGGAAACAAGGTAGCAGTGTAGGAACCAGGGCTTGGTTGCTAAGGAGGGGTCCCTCAGGATGTGGCCTTGGGGTTCCAATATAAGTTGTCTAATACAAGGTTCCTCTTGCCCCTGCTTGATCTCTGCTTCTGGCATCCATGTTGTGAGAGTGGAGCTTTGTGCTCTCTCTCCTCTCTCTGATTCCCGCCACCATGCCTTGAGCTCCACAGATGCTGGCCTTACATGGACTGAACCCCAAAATTTCCAGAAACTGTGTGCAAATAAATCTCCCTTCCTCTAAGTTATGTAGTCATTCTTTTTTGGGTTAGAGCAGTGAAAATATTGACTAAGACACCCCTGATCTCCAAATGTGATCCAAATGAATTCCTTTTGCTTAAAATAGAATGGTTTTCTGTTTCTTACCATCAAAAACTAAATTTTATAATTGTTGATTAGTGGAGATTTTGGAAGTTCCATGTTAGTATAAGATATAAATAGGATGAGCAACAAGATGAGGGTTCAGAGAAACTCACCCTGACAAAACACATTCATTTCTGTTCCATGAAGACTGACAGTGTATGTGGAGCACACAGCAGTTGTAACAATGAAGGGGCATTTGGACATCAAATACTGTGGAGTGAGCGGGCTTACTCCTTGGGAGAACAGAAGTCATGGGAAAAAAGTAAAATTTTCTTTTTCATATTTAACCATTATATGATACTACAGTACTAAAAGTACTTTAATTATGAATTTTTAAAATTCTAACAACAACCCTATGAGCTTGGAATCAGTATCATTTCCACTTGAATGGTTATCAAGCTAAGTCACTAGGTGGTTGAGCCATTTGCCCCAGTGGTAGAGCTGAGATTCACCTCTGGCAGATTAGGTAGACTGGGAACACTCAGGTCAGAATTTAAAGAGCAAGGATTGTTCAAGGAATTCATGGCTTTGTCCAGATATCATCCCTAAAAGGCCCATCTAGTGACTGCAGGGGCACCCTCTTGCCAAATGTGGCAGTGCTGTGCATAGCTGGGGAGTTGTTTGGTTGTATTGATGGTTTATGACTGCAAATAAAGTGGTTTATATCAATTAATATTGTTATATAACTTTGGTCAGTTAAAAAGATATCAATTAGTTCATTCATAGGGAGAGTACATGGATTCTCAATGAGAAAAGACCTCAAAGGCATATTTTTCCCATTCTTTACAAAGCAGACTTGACATTTTATATAATGTTTGAGCAATGATTTTATAGTTACTGCTGTTAAATTTTTGTAATGCACTTCATATCCTATTGCTCATTTTCTTTAATAATTTTACAATATTTATGATCTGGCACTACACGTCATCTGGAAATATGGTGGCTTATAATAGAAAGGATGTTCCTCATTTAATCTTCAAAGCCATTTTTATGTTAACCAACCTTAAAAAGCTGGGGGTATATCCATTTCTTTCCATTGAGAATGTTATATTTCCCTTGTTATAGACAACTCTTTTTTTTTTTCCTTCTTTGGGCACATCTTAATCCTTTCTGAAATGAGTTGCAGCTGTTTTACAAATTCATATTTTTATACTGATAGGAAGCAGTCAGACATCTCAACTATTCAGTTTTGTTTAAAATTAAGTTAACAGTTCAGTTCACTCTTTAGAAGACACCAATGAAGGAATTGTTCAAGAATGTGTTTGTGGCCAGCTGAATATTTGCGATTAAAAATACTTGTGAGGACAACATAGATAGACTTGAAAAGTTACATGGCCCTGTAGCCTGAGAGAACTTCACTGAGGGAGAATCCACTAACGTGGAAGTGGTAGCTTTTGGACTTTGGCACTGGTAAACACCAGCCAAATAATGAACAGATTTTGCTTCTAAGTGAACTAACCCTTACAAAATTTCCTTAACAACTCCATGAAGACTACAATACATAGAATTAAGAAATCTTACATAACAAGATCCATTTTGATGCCAGGCTCCCCTAAAAATGAACCCACTCTCTCTTCACATCTCTATTTCTGACTCAGACCCACAATGATTTCCTTTTCTGAACACTTGAAAAGTATTAGAAAAATAATCATTTTGTACACTCTCTCTACTTCATATTTCCCACTTGCAACTCATATTTTACTCAATCTTATATAATAGTGATTAAAAGCATAATCATGTGGTTAAACTGATCAGAGTTTTAATCTAGTTAATGTAAGCCTTTTAGAATGTAGCCTCACATTCATTAATTCCCCCCCACACACAACCCTCCCCTAAACCCCTCTCCATTGCTCTACTGAGGTTTCTCCTCCATCATCTAAAGTCTCTCTTGTATCCTAATTACTCACTAGATTCCAAGTATGAGAGAAAACATATGGCCTTTCACTTTCTGTGAGTGGCTAATCTTACTTAACATAATGTGCTCTATGTCCATCCATGTTCCTGCAAATGATGGAATTTTATTTTTCTTTATTGCTGAGTAGAAGTCCATTGTATGTATATCCCATAATTTTGTAATCCATTCATCTGTTTATGGACACCTAGGATGGTTCCATTATATGGTTATTGTGAATTGTGCTGCTGTAAGCATGGATATGCATGCATTACTAAAATATTCTGATTTCAATTTCTTTGGAAAGATACCCAGGAGTGGTATAGCTGGATTATATGGTGGTTACATTCCCAGTTTTCTAAAGAACATCCACACCAATCTCCATAGAAGCTGTGCTACAATCTCACCAACAGTTTAGAAGAGTTCCTATTTCCCACATTCTCACCAGTATTTATTGTTGTTTGACTTCTTGATGATTGCTATTCTAATTGGGATTAGATGAAATATCAGTGTAGTTTTGATTTGCATCTTCCCTTTTGCTAATGATGCTGAACATTTTTTCATATATTTATTGACCACTTGTATTTCTTCTTTTGTGAAGCATAAATTTAGTTCAATTGCCTATTTCTTTATTGGGTTATTTGGTTTTTTAGTGTTAAGCCTTTTAAGTTCTTTGTATATTCTAAATATTAGTCTTCTATCAGATGAATAGCTGGAAAAGAACTTCTGTAATTCTGAAGGCTCTCTCTTTAGATTCTTGATGGTTTCTTCTGCTGTACAGAAACTTTTTAATTTAATGCCATCCCATTTATTAATTCTCATTTTAACTTCCTGAACTTTGGGGATCTTATTAAGTTTCTACAAATGCCTATATGTTACAGCACTGGTCCTATTCCCTCCTCTAGTAATTTCAAAGTGTCTGGCCTAATTTCCAGGTCTTTGATCCATCTCAAGTTGACTCTTGTGCAAGAAGAGAGGTTGGGTTTTAAATCCATTTTTCTACAAATAAATAACCAGTTTTCCCAACACAATTTTTTGAAATGGCTGTTTTCTTTTCTCCAGCATATGTTTTTGGCACCTTTGCCAAAAATTAACTGGCTATAAGTGTGTGGATTTTTTTCTGTATCTTCTATTCTGTTCCATTGGTCTATATGTCTGTTTTTGTGCCAATACCATGCTGTTTTTATCACTATATCTCTGTACTATAATTTGAAGTCAGGTATCATGATGCCTGGTTCTTATTGCTGAGAATCGCTCTGGTTATTCTGGGTTCTTTAGTTTTTCCATATGAATTTTAGAACTGATTCTTGTAGCTCTCTTATGAATGACATTGGTATTTTAATAGGGGTTGCATTGAATCTTTAGATTACTTTTGGTAGAATGGCCATTTTGATAATATTTATTCTGCCTATCCAAGAGCATGGGAGGTCTTTACATCTGTGCATATATAAAATTATCACTGCCAATCTCAATATTATGTATGGGGAAGGAGAGGGAGTGGGGAGGGAGCAAAGGGGAAGCTCACCAAGTATTGTGTGCATGTATTCCCCTATTATTCTAAACTCCATTATGATGTGAGACTATAATGTACCAAGAAAAGTATATTTTTAAAAAGAAGGTAGCCTCACCACTTAATAGCTGTCTAACTCAGGATGAGTTAGGTAACTTTTCTAAACATCAGTTTATTTTTCTTTACAAAAGGGGAAAAATTCCCACTCCATAAAATTTCAGGGGGCATTAGAGAAAATAATCGATGCTTAATACATGGTATCTAATAGTTCATCAACAAAAAAACACCAATAATTATAAGAAATATCAAAAGCTTTACTTATAATCAAATAAATATTTCATTACAGCTTCTACCAGTTTGCATTTGATGGAACTAATTTAAATCAACTTAAGAAAAATTTTCATTAATAATAATACAAAATAATACTAGGGTATCTTATAGAATTCCAGGACAGGAGTGCCACTGATCTTGGGAAGAAATGGAAGAGGGACTTCAAAACCAGCCAGATTCTATCTCTTATCTATTCATGTTTCTGAATACCCACATGCTTCTTCAGTAGTCCTGTCTGATTTCTTTTCCTTCTCTTGACCATGTGGTAAAAACTGTGACCATAAATATCTACCAAGGGTTATGAATCCAGCCATTCAAAAAGAAAAATGACTTATCTATTTTCATGCCAAATCCCAATCCCTGATGAAAATCTTCACTGAGTTCACTGGCTCAAGAGCTGACTGATGGTCCAGTAACTGAGGCTGGGGAGCCCCTTGCTGCAGTCATGTTGATGGAAGGGATCAGTACTAGTCAGGAACAATTTCATCTCTTGGAAAGGTGTTTCTTGGGTGGCCATGAAAATGATCAGCTTCTCCAGCTCTGTACAGCTCTCTTCTTATGTCTGGGCATGTGCACTTGGAAGGGAGAGCTTCCTCATGCTCAAGCTGTTTCTTGGAGATTCTGGCTGGGATGGTTGCTGATTGTTGATGCCATTCTTCTCCCAGGCACGCGACCCTTTTGCAGTATTTGTTTTATGAGCGTGGCTACTGTCATTGATGCAACAGTTTTCCAAAAGTGCTTCCCCGACCCAAGTGCTTTTGCTCTCCTCCTGCAGATGGATTATAGAATCTCATCACTTCAGTCAGGCATGATGGTGCATGCCTGTAATCCCAGTCCTTGGGAGGCTGACACAGGAGGACCACAGGTTCGAGGAGAGTCTCAGCAAGTAGTGAGACTCTCATCAACCTAGCGAGACCCTGTTTCAAAGTAAAAATAAAATAGGGCTGGGGGTATAGTTCAGAGGTATAATGCCTCTGGATTTAATCCCCAGTACAAGACACACACACACACACACACACACACACACACACACACACACACAATCTTGTCACTTTAAAGTGTATTTAGGAGACAAATCACACACATATTCACACACTAACACACAGACACATGTTTTAAAGATGAGAAAACTAAATTCCACATAAGTGAAGACCTTAGCTAATGTCACACAGTTAATTTATAAATCAGGACCTGGACTTGTAGACTAGTCCTCTTAAGTTAAGCTGGCTATTTCTCAGCCACCAGTTACCACTTATGATCCAACTCTTTCTCCACAGATGAAGTCTGTTTCTGGGTCTGGAGCACTGTTCTTTGCCAAGAGTAGATTCTTTTCTCAACCCATCCTAATGATGACTTTGCCAATTAGACCCAACATCAGCAAAAGCAGACTGCACACAATTGTGAACCTCATTTGCTTTTACCTTAGGGGCAACACAGTACATCTGAAAGGAATTTAAATTCATTATCTTTGTCATCCAGTTTGCTTTGATAAATTCCTGTCATTAGTACATATATTAAATAGCTAAGTATCTCAGTGACTCTTTTCAGATAGTTTTAGGTACAGACAGCAAAGAACATATAGTACTACATTCTGAGACATTGTAAATATGCCTATGTTTTTGAATGAGGCTGAATTTTATCCCCATTTCTAAAGAGAAAGGGCTGGGCTGTGTATGTAGCTCAGTGATAGAGTGCTTGCCCAGCAAGCATGAGGCCCAGTGTTCAACTCCCAGCAGCACCCAAAAATAAAAACAATAATAATTAAAGAATAATAAAGGGAAAGGGATCACTTGTTCCTGAAAAAAAATCAGATAAAGGGATCCTGGTGCAAAATTTTTACATTTATTCTTTGGTGAGTCTTCAAATAACTCTAAATATTATCCATTTGAAAAATAAAGACTATTCAATAATTACTGCCTAAGGTAAAATGTTTCTATGACTATGTTATGAGGTGCCAAATTCTATGATTATTTGTTAATGTTTTATATGTATTCCCTATTGACATAATATCTTTGTATTTTTCCTCATAGTATAGTTCATATTGGCTGCTTTGGGATTCTCAGAAGAGTACTCTCAGTTTAAAAAGTCACCCTTTCTCTCCACTCTAATCCATGCGATTCTAGAGGATTGGCTCTACCCTTCTATCCAAGTGGTGGCATGCCATCAAGATATGGCCAATTAGAGCACAAAAATCCCCTGGCCATGCTCAGGAATAAGCATGCCTTCCAATAAAAGATACCAAAACTCAGTTTTAAGACATCTGCTGAAGTCATTGGATAGAATGTTGAACAACTAAATTGTGAGTTAAAGATATTGGAAAAGAATGTTTTCCTGAAAATTGAGCCAAGACAGAAGAAAGCCAAACTGAAAGATGAGCAGAATGAGTTCAGTTGATATTATCTGATACCTACTTAGGTCTAGCCATGAATAAAGCTCTTTTTATTTTATTTATTTATTTATTTATTTATTTATTTATTTATTTATTGGTGCATTGCAATCATACATCTTGATGGGTTTCAGGGTGATAGAAGTATGCATGTACACATCGGTCAATTAGCCCTCCCCCAATTCCCACCCCCATTCCCTCCCCCTTCCCACCTTCTCCTACTCAGCATAGTAGTTGACTTTGATATATTTGTGTGTGTACATCCTGTGCATTAGGGTGTTTCCCTCTTCCCCCCTCCCATCTCCTTCAATTAGGTCGCCTTTTTTATTCATCTGAGCTTTTCTCCATCTTTGTCTGGAGTCCCTCCTACACTCCATTCTCCCTAGCTTCCACATATTAGGGAGAACATCTGGCTTTTCACTTTTTGTGACTAATCTCACTAAGAATAATGTTCTCTAATTCCATCCATTTCCCTGCAAATGATGTAATTTTGTTCTTCTTTATGGTTGCATAAAATTCCATTATGTACAAATTCCATAGTTTTGTAATCCATTCATCTGTTGATGGACATCTTGGCTGGTTCCATTGTTTGGCAATTGTGAATTGTGCAGCTATAAACATAGATATGCATGCATTAGTCTGGTAATTTGGTTTCCATTCTTTGGGTAGATACCTAGAAGTGGTATTGCTGGATCATAAGATAGGTTCATTCCCAATCTTCTAAGGATCCTCCACACTGTTTTCCAAAGGGAAACAATCCCACCAACAGTGTATTAGAGTTTCTACTTCTCCACATCCTCGCCAGCATTTGTTGTTTGTATTTTTAATGATTGCCATTCTAATTGGGGTTTGGTGAAATCTCAGGGTAGTTTTGATTTGCATCTCTCTGATTGCTAATGATGTTGAACAGTTTTTCATACATTTATTGAGCATTTGTATTTCTTCTTTTGTGAAATGTATATTTAGTTCATTTGCCCATTTTTTGATTGGGTTGTTTGTTTTTTAGTGGTGAGTTTCTTGAGTTCTCTGTATATTGTAGATTATTAGTCCTCTACCAGAGGAGTAGCTGGCAAAGATCTTCTCCCATTCCGTCAGCTCTCTGTTGAGGTTCTTGATAGTTTCCTTTGCTGCACAGAAGCTCTTCAGTTTAATGCAATCCCACGTGTTGATCCTCTTTTTAACTCCTTGTGCTTTTGGGGTCTTGTTGAGGAAGTCTTTACCTGTGCCTATGTGTTGAAGAGTTGGACCTATGCCCTCTTCAAGTAGCTACAAGGTCTCTGGTCTAATTTCCAGGTCTTTGATCCATCTTGAACTGACTCTTGTGCAGGGTGAGAAAGTGGGGTTTATTTCCATTTTTCTGCATATGGTTAACCAATTTTGCCAACACCATTTGTTGAGGAGGCTATCTTTTTTCCAGTTTATGTTTTTGGCTCCTTTGTCAAAAATTAATTGGCTGTAAGTACACGGATTTGTTTCTGAATCTTCTATTCTGCTCCATTGGTCTATGTGTCTGCTTTTTTGCCAGTACCAAGCTTTTTTTATACTATGGCTTTGTAGTATAGTTTGAAGTCAGGTATTGTCATGCCTCTTGCATGGCTCTTGTTGCTGAGAATTATTTTGGCTATTCTGCTTTCACGGCGATTGAGATCCAAGTCTCAGAGAGATCACAACATGGTGTCTCCTTCAGTTGCCATCTTGGAATTCCTAAAGCTCTTTTTTTAAATTTAAGATAGTTTTAATTATTTTTATCTATCACTTGTAGTTGGAAGAATTCTAACAATCTTGGTGTAAAAGTTTCTTTTACAAATATATATTTCATATTAGTACTCTTTGACAGTCTACTTTTAGGAACTCACTAAAAAGTGAAATTGGAACAATACAAAATCCTGAAATGGAGAGTGGCATGTTTTCCAAAATCAGAAGAAAAGACTGATAATTAATAATAATACATTGATACTAGAATTTGATTTTCTAAAGTTGTCTGTAGTAATCAAGATGGGAGTAATTGTACTTTAAATGATGAAGAAGAGAGGATGGATGCACAATGTAAATGTTGGAGAGGAAAAAACATCGGCATTTAGTGATAATAATAATATTTACCCTCAGGATTTTGTGCTTTGGTGATAGGTAGCATGATTCAGTGCATTTGGAGACTGGGGAGAACAAAATTATCAATAAGTTTTTTCCTTGCTGAGTTTTCTTAGACTTGTCACCAAGACACGTACTTTGAAAACTCTGAGTCGTGGCTCACAGATAGATAAGTTCATGTGCATGTGTATAGAGAGGTGATTAGATGAGGGTAGGGGAATTAGTTGCATGGCAGCCCATAGGGATTAGAACACAAAGTCTTGGCTACAATGCCAGGAACTCACAGAAATTGTGAAGAGAGCTGTGCAGACCCTGGCATGGGGACTCTTCAAAGGCAGGAAAGGGACACATCTTTTCTGTTTGACCATTCAAAGAGACCAAGGAGATCAGCTGAGAGGAATGTTCTAGCCAATAGCCTGGGTGTGTAAGAACCCACTCACATTAAAACATAAATTAAAGAAAAAAATAAGAATTTTTTTTTTTGCGGTACTGGGGATGGAACCCAGGGGCATTCTACCTCCAAGCTACACCTCCAGCCCTATTTTTTATTCTTTATTTTGAAACAGGGTCTCACTGAGTTGCAGATGGCCTCACTAAGTAGCTGAGGCTGGCCACAAACCTGTGATCCTCCTGTCTCAGCCTCCCAAGTACTGGGATTACAAGTGTGCCCCACCATACCCGACTGAAAATAAGAATTTTTGAAATTTGCTTTAATATAAATTTAGCGTATTGGTCAAAATTTTAAATAACCTCCTAGTTTATTTAAAAAATAATGGGACAGATGAAAATTCTCAGATATGTGTTCAATCAATACAAAATAGGACATGAAGCAAAACATTGTGGTTGTTCTTTTCTTATAAGATACTGTGTTTCGAAACCAATAGATTCTTGGTACTTTACCTAATAGAAAAATTCACTTCAAAAATTTTAACCTAAACTGGACATGGTGGCATATGTCTGTAATCCCAGTACTTGGGAGGCTGAAACAGGAGGATTGTAGGTTTGAGACCAACCTCAGAATTTTAACTGTTTCAAAATAAAAAATAAAAAAGGGGTGGGGTGTAGTCTAGAGTTAGAACGTCCCTGGATTCAGCCGGGCGTTGTGGCGCACGCTTGTAATCCCAGTACTTTGGGAGGCAGAGACCGGAGGATCCAGGTTCACGGCTAGCCTCAGCGCTCTCTCTCTCTCTCTCTCTCTCTCTCTCTCTCTCTCCCTGTCTCTCTCTCTCTCTCTCCCTGTCTCTCTCTCTCTCTCTCCCTGTCTC
>PVJS01008230.1:16962-53862 GCA_004027185.1 Glis glis | reverse complement strand
GGTACCGCAAAAAAAAAAAAAAAGAATGGAGGCGAGTGGGGGCAGGGACTGGGGGACCTCCTTCAGGCCTTCCAGAGAGGCAGGATGGAGCTTTGGGGAATGAGGGGACAGGCCTGCAAGGGCCTGCTGTGTCCTCTCCTGTGCCTCTGGGAGTGTAGGTGGCAGCTCCAGGCCTGTCCCTGGCCCTAGGACCCACCAGGTTCCCAAAGCACAGACCAGAAAGGAGTAGCTGAGAATCTCAGAGAGGTGAGGACCAGGTTGTCAGGGTGGACAGGGCCCTTAGAGGGGAGTCAGACAGGCAGGGCAGACAGACCCAGGACTCTTGGGGCTCCTGGTGGGGCCAGGCTGCTATGCGGGGTGCAGCCTGCTCTCCTCCGGGTGTTTCAGCCTGAGGCCATGCGCTTTGCCCGCCACAGCGGCCTTCCTCTCTGCCTGACTTCTGGTCTCTGTTGTGTTCCTGGCCAGCAGAATGCTGAAGTGCCTCGGCCTTGGAGGACTCAGCCCGCCCCTCTCAGCCTGGGACCGGGGCTTCACGAGGCCCACCCTGTGGGTAGCAGCCATGACCTGAGGAGCCAGAGTAAAGAAGAATGGCTTCCCACCTTACCCGAAACCCCCGCTTCTAGGGCTGGTGACAGTGAGCTTTGGAAGTACACTACTGTTTTCCAAGTCTCCCTGCCATACAGGCATGAGGCTTTGGCACCAAGAGGGCCACACATCCTGATTTCTATCTCTATTACTGGAACTTGTGTAGTCCAGCAGCTTCCTTTGAAAGATGAACAAGAGCACAAAGGCCCAGAGAGGTCATGCCCCTGCCCAAGGTCGCACAGCAAGTCCATGCAGAGATAGGACTAGGAAACAGGTTCCCTGATTTGCAAGCTCCACGGGGCAAGAGCAGAGCCTCAGATCCTGCCTCCTCCCTGATCAGGGGCATGGGGCGGAGCTGGGCAGGGAGGGCAGCAGCCCAGCCTAATTAGACTCTGTAGAGGAGCAGGGACATGGGGGGCCGTGCTCAGAGATTAGTGCCCCCTCCATAGATCATAGGCATGCCAAGGACATAATAAATAATCTGCCCAAAGGTTTTAAAGGTAAAAATCAGCAAACCATTAATAACGTCCCCGGAACCATACATCACACTGAAATCTTCCCATTATGCGCTCTCTGAGCCGATGCGCATCTTCGGGGCTGCTCCTTTTCTCCCCCCTTTCCCAGGGTGTTTTGCTGCAGCTTTGGAGCCCCTCCCCCACAGTCTGCCAGAAGGATGAGGTGTGAGGCCTTTTTGGGGAGGGGGCATTTGCCATCCTGGGCATTTTACCAAGGGCAGGAGCCTGGTGGCAGCCAAGAGGTGGGGAAGGGGAGGGGCCGCTCCCTTTCTGGGACCCCACATTCTGCTTCCTGGGTTCCTTCCAATGGGTGGACGGAGCTTGCAACAACGGCGCCCTCCCCCAGCTCTGGGCAGGGCTGACGCTGTGGCCTCCCGCTCAGTGACAAGGAGGTTTAATTAATTAACACAACAGGGTCACTTTAAATAGGAGAAGTGCTGATGGCGGTGGTTTCCAATCCCAGGTGTACCTGCCCGCCCGCCCCGCAGCTAGGAGAGCAGGCTAGACACAGGGCCAGGGCTTGGTTCCCCAGGTTTGAGTTCATGGGACCCAGTGTCTAGAATTTGGTCATCTGCAGTGTCCAGCAAATCCAGACCTGGAGGAAGGAGGCTAGGGCCAAGTAGCTGGGATGTCTCACGTGGTGCTGGTTCACTCCTGCCCAGCAGACCCATGTGCAGGGGACCTGGCTATGACATGGGGCGGCACAGGGGCACAGTGACTACCAGGTGGAGACATCAGGACATCTCACCCGAGCCTTCCTCCAGCACAGGCTGTGACACACACCAAGTCACTCTTGTTTGGCCTCTACTTTCCTCCATTGCGAAGCAGGTGAGTTAGAAGATGATCCTCAAGGCCGGGGCAGGAGAATCGCAGGTTCAAGGACAGCCTCAGCAACTTAGTGAGATCCTGTTTCAAAATGAAAAATTTTAAAAAGGGCTGGGGGGATAGCTCAAAGGTAGAATGCCCCTGGGTTCAATTCCCAATACCAATAAATAAATAAATTAAATTAACTAGAAGACAATACTCCATGGTTTTATGTGGCGGGCACAGGCCATGGACTATTAGTTACTTCTTTGAAGGGCATGTAAATTGAGCAGCTCTTACCATTGCCACAATGAAAGAGGTTTCACGGAGGAAGAATCAACACAGAAACCAGAAGAGGAATTCTGCACTCACTAATGTTGCCTCCTAGGAGGGTCCCTTCAGGACCACTGGTGGCTTAGGGTGGTAGGTTTTGGGGTCAGCTCTTTCCTAATAAGCTGGATGCCATTGAGCCAGCTCCCTCACTCTCCTGGGAGAGTTTCCTTACCTAAAGAATTCCTAAAGTCTCTCCCAGCTCTAGAAAAGAAGGCAGTGTCACGTTCTTTTCCAGAGTGGAGCTGGCCACATGCTGGTGGGTCTGTTGGAGCTCTGGGGTGGTCCCAGTGCAGAGCCTGGGTCCACCATCTGCAGCCAGCTTCATCTTGGCTGGAACCCTCTCCGCTGCTCAAGGTTCTGTGGCCATCCAGCCCCAGATCATAGGGGACCGACTGGAGCACATTTCCTGTGTGAACTGTCCTATATGTTTTACAAAGCCTCACCTGGTTTCCTTTGGCTCTTAGAACAGCCCGGAGAAGCCAGGTGAGTCATTGGTGGATGAGGATTGGAGAAATCCTTGCAGTGAAGGATCTCTCATAGAGAGATGCTAGGGAACCCTGCGCCATGATGGCCCGTGGTGAAGGCATGGGGCTGGGTGGTTCTGAGAGCATCTCTCTCCCTTGGCAGATTCCCCTGAAATCCCAGTACTCCTGAGTCTGGGAGAACATCCTGACCTAGGTCATCCAGCTGCCCTGCTTCCTGCAGGGGACCCTCCATCCGGCACAGGGTCCCCGATGGCATAGCAGCAGGTCTGGAAGGGTCATTCCCTCCTTTGTCCCTATTTTGCCCAACTGCCACACTCTGCTTACCAAGAGTGTGATTTGGGAAAAATCACTGAGCCTCAGTTTACCCATCCATCCACACTGGCTGCCCAATTGGTTGTGGGATTTCAATGGTGTAATAGATGGTCACATCACAGTTAATATTTAATGATGTAGTTATTACTGTGATGGGTTGGAAACCATTTGGCTTAAGAGGTAGAGACACTACTAGTGTTCACCTGGGAAGAGAAGCACATTCAAACAGGACGGGGGTAAGTAAGGAAAGTGTTCAGAGAGAGCAGCTCTCAAGAAAGAGGAGGGCTACGAAAGGGGGAGTTGGGAGCTGGGGGTTGCAGAGGAGGGAAGAGAATAGTCCACAGCACAGAGGTCCAGGCGAAGGTCCGTCTTGACAGAGCAGAGGCAGGCATGGGGACCGGATGCCTGGCTCCGAAAGGCCCCTTCCCTCAGGCCGGGCTGCGCTCTCTGCAGAGGTATCAGCATGGATGATGGAGTGCACTTTGCCAACCATCTGTCCTAAGAGACTCCGGCTCCCCTCACTTCCCTGTCACGGTGACAGACCCTCAGCCCCCTCCCGCCTTGATGGATGGCCCGAGCTGGCTTTCATGCATCTCCGTCTTCCCCAGAAGCGGTGACACAAGTAATTGGTGTCACCTCTGTGATTGCATGCCAAGTGCTGACAAAACAGTCCGTATCAGGGACTCCGGTGGTCTGCCCCGGCTCCTGTGGGGGAAGGGACTGCTCGGTGCAGCCTGAGCTCCAGGGGTCCCTGCACAGGTACCCTCGTCCCAACCCCCCGAGCAGGTGCTAGAATTCTATGCTGGTGCAGCTGGTGTCTGGGATGTGATTTGCCCCCAAGGTTGTCCCTGGTGTATGACACATGTCTCTGCATCTCGGGGACATGGAGTTGGAGGCCCTTGAGGGTCATCACCCCCTGGCTCTTGCCAGCAAAGTGGCCATTATTCCTCATTGTAGTTGATACATCTAAAGCCAAATGAAGTTTGCTCAGAACAGACTGAGGTGTGAGCAGGGAGGGCAGGTGCTGGGGTATGGCCCCTGGAGCAAACCAGGTGACCTGCCTCATGACCCAGGGCACTGTTAGGCCAGGCTTGACCTTCCTTGTGACCAGTGTGATCACAAATGGGATGGCCTCTGGGACCTCTCATGTCTCACAAGAGCGTGGCAGCACCAGCACATACACAGCTTAGTGCAGAAGCCTGCGGGACACCGGGACCATGCACACGGCTCTCCCAGTGGTTGCCTGAGGAGCATAGATCCTTGGCTCCTGATTCCACAGTAGACCTCTGATGAGGTGTCACCTGGTGAGCCATCGACAAATGGTGGCACTCTCCTGACACCTCAGTGGCCAGTCCTGACTGTGGAAGGGGTAGCTACTCTTGGGGACCCCTCTTTGGGCTCCTGCAGGACACTCAGCCATTGGGACAACGCGGCCTAACATTTGGCCAACCCCCAAGGTATCAGGTCTCCTTGCTGCCCACAAGGGCTAGCTTGCCCGAGGTCCTGCGTGCCCCTGAAGAGCTGTCCTGCTGGGCACGGACAGGTGGCACCTGTGCCATCCTGAGAGTGCGTGTCCTCCTGCCTGTCCCCTGGGGAAGGCTGCAAGGGCCCTTGTGGGGTTCGTGGCTCCCTGTCTGCACTTGCCCCACCCACAAAGAGAGGGGCTCTGGGAGGCCCAGACAGAGGAGGCTGGCTCCCTAGGGGGTGGGACACAGGGCGGCCCCCAACTGCCGGCCATAGTACAGTCTCTAGCCTGGCCCCCGGGACCTGCAAATCCTTCCTCGATGCCTGGCCTGGGAGAGTCCCTGCCGCCGCTCATTGTCCCCGTTGCCACTTTTCCTCTGCCGCATTGTTCCCTTATCAGCATCCTACATGCTGCAGCGGCTGCACAGGAAAGCGTGGCTGTCGCCGAAGCTGCAGACTGGCCAGGTGTCCTGCCACACAATTGGTCCCTGCAGGCCTGTCCGAGTCCCAGCCGACTGGTCCTCTATGTTGGCGGAGTACTGGGCACATGGCCCTACTCTGTGTGGGGTATCCCAGTCCCCGGGTATGGGGTGGGGGTGGGAGATGCTGGACCTGGGCCCCTGCTTTCCAGCTGTGACATCACAAGGGGCATGTGGCATCTCTAAGTCTCTCCATTAAGGTCGATGCCCTGCCTGAGTGGGAGTCTGAATCACCGTGTCCCATGTTAAGCACAGGCCTGATGGTCCCACTGAAAGGGCCAACAAAGAAAGACCATGAAAGCGCTTTGGAGGTCATCCTAGTTGGATAAGCGTCAGGGCTGCTGGGCGGGAGCAACCCATTCCCCCAGCAATCCCTGGCTCTGTCTACGTTCAGATTAGAGCTGGCCCAGGAAGGCAGCTCATACCCAGAGCTTGGGGAGCAGAGGATGGAGGAAGAGAGTAGGAACCCACTTTGGGTCTGCACTGGGCTAGAATATCCTGGAGCCTCAAGGAGAGGTAGGTGGTAGAGATGCAGCAAGTACAAAATACAAGGCACCTCGTTAAATTCGAATTTTCAAAGAATGCTTTTAAAAATATTAGTATGCCCATGCCATGTTTGGCACAGATATACTAAAAAAAAAAAATTGCTCTTCATTTTATCTGAAATTCAAATGTAATTGGGTGTCCTGTGTTTTTACCCGGTGCACAATGTGGCAGGGAGGTCCTGGGGAGGTTCAGACAGGGCGGGGCGTGTGGGCATCCTCCTGGCTCAGCCTCATTCCCTGGAGTTTCTCTGGAGCATCTTTCCTGAGTTTTCTAAGGGAGGCCTGCAGGCAGGGGTGGCTTTCCAGGGACAGAGGATGCTCCAAGACTGAAGTCCCTCAGAGCAGCCTGGGTGGGTCCAGCACTTGGGCCCGGGGATCTTTGCTGCCTCCTGTGGCGGGGTGGGGGCTTCATCAGGGCGGGTGGGTACAGAAGGGGAAGTGGCCCAGGTGGCCTGGGCCCAGGAAGGAGCCAGGCGATGAGCCACTTTACTCCCACAGGTGGGCGCGTCTCGCCCCCTGCTGGCAACAGCAGATATAACGGGTCTCATTCGGGACTGTCTCCACAGTCACCCACCAGAGATGGTAACTTCAGGGACTTACTCAACTCTACCTGTTGAAAAATCTGAATTGCAGCTTTTCTATGAAGAAAATTTCGTCCTTTCAAGTCTTCATTGCTGAAAACCCCCCATTTCTTTTACTCAAGTCAAGCAGGAACTTGGAGAACACAAAATACAAAGTCCACTCATTTTGTGTTCCAGAAGGAGGGAACTTGAAAACTTCTAGAAACACAGATAAATAAAAACAAAAAGTAAAGTAGCTGGGTGAGGTGGTACATGACTGAAATCCCAGTACTTGGGAAGCTGAGACAGGAGGATCTCAGGTTCAAGACCAGCCTCAGCAACTTGGGAGACTTAGCAAACCTAGGGAGACCCTGTTTCAAAACAAAAAGTCAAAAAAGGGCTGGGAGTATAGCTCAGAGGTAAAATGCCCCTGGGATCAATCTCCAGTACCACAAATAAAATAAAGCAAAAATGCGTACAACAGTCTCAAGGAAATGTCTCCTAGGTCCTTAAGAGGGTGGGAGCCCCAGGCTGGGATGACCAGCAGGGCTGGCCACCAGTGCAGGAAGTCCTTATCTCATTTACTGTATTGTGAAGGAGACTCCGAAGCCAGGCTTGTGTATTTGCTGTTCTCTCCAATTGACGTGGGTGACTGCATGCTTCCTGTGATCCTCTTGGCTGCGGCTCAAGACACCTCCAGGTGACCAGTCACCCCAGGGCCAAATCTCAGGCCCCTAGCACAATTAGCATCCCTGCAAGTCATTACTGGAGGAGAATGCAAGGGGTCGGTTAACTCCCATCAGAGAAAGGTTTACCTGATGCACGGAACACAGGAAGTGGTAGACACTTCCCCCACCAGGACATTTACAATCCACATGGGAAATGGCCTAGTTGCAAATATGACCACGGAGACATGCTACATACAGACAGGGTAGACCCGGGTTCTGTGGGGCCTCAACCATTGGGAGTCCCTTTAAAGAAACAGAATATAAGATTGTGAACGCACCCTTAGGCTCAAAAGTCAATATTCATTTTGCATAAGTAAATAAATCACAACAAATAGCATATTGTTAAGCAGACTCTATCATCGAGGGCAGCTTTAGGTTCGCAGCGAAGCTGGACTGAAAGCACAGAGATTTCCCATGTATCCCCTTGTCCTCAGACACGCACAGCCTCCCCGACTAGCCACATTCCCACCAGCGTTGTGCGTGTGTTACAACTGATGAACTTACATTCATATATCCTTAACATCCAAAGTTCACCATTCACATTAGGGTGTAATGTGCTTGGTGTCATGCTTGCTATGGGTTTGGACTAATGTAAAATGACATGCATGTCCCACTATAGTATCATACAGAACAGTTTCATTGCCCTAAAAACTCTCTGTGCTCAGCATACTCATCCCTCCCCGACCCCAACCCCTGGCAGCCACTGGTCTTTTTTACTCTATCCATGGTTTTTCCCAAATAGTGCTTTGTTAGACGCTGAGAAGTCCATGAGTGTCACCAGGAACCAGAAAAATAATCCAGACACACTTCTGGCTGTGCACATTTTGAGTCTTGTTTCTCTGGTGCTAACGTCCTCAGGCACGTTCCCTGTGCCTTCATCTAGTAGGTCCTTAGGATGTTATCCAGGAACCACTGCCACCAGGACAGTTAGCAAAGTCAAACATCCAACAGAAGTGACTGAAGTCTATAAAAATTCTATTGAACCCAAGTAAACTAACCTTCAACTTAGCATTGCCTTAAACAGATCTTAGAAATGCTCTTGGCCCCTTCAATGCCACCCAGCAACAGGGCAAGTGCAACAGAGGGCAAATCAGAATGGAAACAAACAGTAGTCTTGACTAATTCGTGATTAAAATAGCTTACTTCTGCAAATTTCACAACTCATGTGTCCCATGAACACATGACTAGGTGCTTTGTCTAGTAGCCAGGGACCCAGAGGCTTAACCTCCATTGGGGGGGGGGGTACTGGGCATTGAACCCAGGGGTGTTCTGCCTCCAAGCTACACCTCCAGTCCTTTTTATTTTTGCTTTGCAATAGGGTCTCTCTAGGTTGCTGAGAGTCTCCCTACATTGCCGAGGCTGTCATCAAACCTGCGATCCTCTTGTCTCAGACTCCCAAGCACTGGGATTACACGGGTGTGCCACCATACCTGACTAACCTCCATTAACATCACCATGAACTTCTCAGTTCATGTATGCCAAGGCCAAACATCAACACAAATAACATTATGTTACACACACACACACACACACACACACACACACACACATTGATATTTAGAGAATAATGTTATGGGTATCTGGGTGTTTGGGGGGCATTTTTCCAAGAAGCATAGCTTGGTAAGAGTGACTAATCTTCTGAATTTGTTTTGTGGGGGGGGGGCTGGGGATTGAACCTGCGGGCATTCTATCTCCGAGTTGCACCCTCAGCCCAATTTTAGTTTTTATTTAGAAAGAGGAGGGCCTTGCTAAATTGCTGAGGCTGGCTTCGAACCTGTGATCCTAGCGTCTCAGCCTCCCAAGTACTGGGATCACAGGTGTGGGCCACCACACCTGATTTCTTCTGACTTTTAAGTCCAATAAGTAACCAAGTGCTCTTTATCTACTATCTATGAGAACTATCTTTATCCTGAACTGTCAGACAACGTTAAGTTTAATCTGCCAATATTCAAAGTAGCCCTAATGTGTGCTGTCCCGCCCCAGAGACCTTAACGTGGTAGCAAACACCTGGTAAATAAGAAGAATGAAGGGAAGGCATGTCGGGAAGGAATCTGATCTGCTGCGATGTGAAGGCGGGGTTCAAAGTCAGTGGAACAGAACGGCAGGAAATGGAACACAATGGGTACAGGTTGCTTTAAGGGTTTCTTGACCAGGAGGATGGCAGCCTCCGGGCCGAGTTCCTGGGCAAGGCAGGGCAACTGTTTGAGCTGACAGCCTTCTCGTCTACCGGGCTGGTTTGGACATGGCATGGAGGGGACACGAGAACCAATTTGATGACTACTCTAAGGGTATGAGAATTCTTCCTCCACCTAGATTCATGCTTGGATTTTAGGTCAATAGTGCCCTCTACTGCTAAGTGGCTTGCATAACAGCCCAGAGGCTTTCCCACCAAGGCTCCTCTATGCAAACCCCCAAAGGGAAAGGGAACACGATGGAAATAAATAAATGATGGTGTGTTCCCTAAGGCACCAAGCATCTTCAACCAAAACAGAGGTGTCCATCTCAGCCCAATACAGCCGGCCTTCTTCCAAGTTCGGTATTTGAGGATTCAACCAACTGCCAATCACGAACATCGCAAGGCCTACTGAACACATACAGACATTTTCCTTGTCTTTATTCCCTAAACAAGACAGTAGGACAACTATCCACATAGAATTTACATCATGTTAGGTATTAGAAGTAATTTAGAGATTTTTTAAAGCATAGAGGGGATACGCGTAGGTTATATCCAAATACTACAATATGTGTGTGTATGTGTGTGTGTGTGTGTGTGTGTGTGTGTGTGCAGGGAATTGAAACCAGGGACATTCTAACTCGGAGATACACCCCAAGCCCTATTTTATTTCTTATTTGGAAACAAGTTCTTGCTAAGTTGCTGGGAGCCTCACTAAGTTGCTGAGGCTAGCTTTGAACCTGTGATCCTCTTGTCTCAGCCTCCCAAGTACTGGGATTACAGATGTGCGCCACCACGCCCGGCTTAAATCCTACAACCTTTAATATAAGGGACTTGAGCATCTGTGGATTTGGGTATCCATGGGGGATCCTGGAACCAGTGCCCTATGGGTACCAAAGAATAACTATATTTAGACTTCAGCAGAAGGTTGAGGTTTGACAACATGTCCCTTAGAATTCTATAGGCATCAGAACTCAAGAATACTCAAATTTGTTGGACAATTAAAAAAGCAAAACATTTTTCTACCTGTCTAGATCCAGTGGGTTGGCTAGTGTACACATCTCACCGGGTCAGGTTTTTGCAAGCAGAGTGAAAGACTTTGTAAGTCAGAGCTTATTCTAAGAATCAAGATTCAATCACATCTATCCCTCTAGGGCCTCCAGCTTTGCATAATCCAGTAGAGGTCAAGATCATTGACTCCTATGCTTTATGCAACCTGCAATATCTCCCCAGGAAAGCCACATTTTCTCCTAAAGATGTTGGAGGCTACGATGCATAGAGTTATCTAAAATAAACTGGGTTTGATCGTTTGAGACCAAAGCCCTGTGTCTACGTTCCTTCCGTCCCTTGGCTTTCTGGGCTGTATAGCTGCTACTCCCTTCCTACCTGGGCTACTCTTTTTAGCCCTGCACTGTGGCCTCCTTTGCTTCAAGCACTTTGATGAACTTTCTTACCCTTTCTCTTGCCTGTAAAGTAAGGAAACAGATTGAACTAGATGATGTCTAACACTATCTTCCAGCTCCTTCTGAGATCCAGCGGTCCCACTTCTTTCTCTCACAAACTTGGCTAGGCTCTTTCTGGGTAGACCAGTTGCCTTCCTGGGATGGGGCGAGAGGGTCCTAGCCATGGACGTCTAATACCAGGTGGTCTCCGCAGCCTGGGGACAAGGCCATGCGTTCTGCAATCTGAAGACAGGAAGTGTCTGCCCCTTCCCAGTATGAGCATGAATGATACTAGGGAAAGCCCTCACGCTCTGGGGAAGGCAGGGGCATCACACCTAACCACACGCTTAACCATTGTGGATGATCTAACAAACTGTCTCACTGGTGAAATTGGTTGCATCGGGCGAGAAACGCCTGAACTCCTCTATGTTGATATTTCCAGGGCTTTAAAGTGGCTAGGAAACCCTAACCCAAGGGGTTCAAGCTGATTTTCCTGGTAGACGTTCTTGGACGAGCTGCCAGAGCATGAACATTCTGTGGTGTTGAAGCGGGCAGTACCTTGGGCCCCAGCTAGCGCCAGACCAGGTGCTGGGAGGCTGCACGTGTTCTGAAAGAGGCGACTCTCCACAGAGAACTGATTCTACCAACTGTGCGCTGTTTGATTTCTCCTTTCAGTTCCTTGGCAAGCTGAGGACCGGAGGAGAGAGTCAGATAAAGTCAAAAAGGAAACAGGGTGTGGTGGTGTGCACCCATAATCCTAGTACCTGAGAGGCTGAGGCAGGAGGATCGCAGGTTCGAGGCCAGCCTCAGCAATTTAGTAAGGCCCTCAGCAACTTAGTCTATTTCAAAAAATAAAAAATAAAATAGGGCCAGGCGTGTAGCTCAGAGGTAGAACATCTTTTCCCGGGTTCATTCCCTGGCACAAAGACAAAATATAAATAAAAATAAAAAGAATTTGGGATATTTAACTAGGTGTCTTGAGAGCCTCTTGAAGACTCTCCCAGCATGGGAGCCCCTCAGAAGATAACAAATACTGGCGAAAGACAACTCTGGACCCAGTGGCTCCACTTTGATCTTCCACTTCCTCCGCAGGGGTCTTGGCGCCTGGGCTCCACGTTCACCGGAGAGTTTTGTTCTACTGTCCTGCCTCCTTATAAAAACAGAAGCCCCAGCTTCCCCCTTAGCTGCATAGCAAGCCCAGGCGGAAGCTCTCCAGGGACAGGGTTCTGCCCGCCCCACCTCTGCCAGCTTTAGTAGCTCTACGTCTGGGGAATCCTGGCGCCCTAAACTATGTGAGGTTTGGGTGGAGAACTCAGAAAGTGAAAAGCCAGGCTTGACCTTGTTAAGCACACTCACGTGCACACATGCACACACACACACACACACACACACACACACACACACACACACCCTGACTGTAAATACAGGATTCAGCCTATAAACGAAACAATAAGAGTTGGATTCAATGAGGTTCCCCCAGCAAGTGGAGTGTTTGAGGTTTTGTTGGGATTCTATTGTGTAGCCTGGAGTTTCTTAATACAGAAGGACAGCAAGCCGGCTTCCTGTTTTGGAAATAGTCAAACCCTGACATTCAGAAAGTCAATCTATACAACAACTGGATAAACAACCAAGATAATCATCGGCCATAAATGACACAATGGCCAAGAGGGCATTGCTTGGGGAAAGGGGCTGGCGCAGACCCAAGCAATTCAGAGTACAGTACAAGCCGCGTCCTGACGGACAATCCCCATTCACGGGGCCCTGGGTTTGTGCCTGCCCTGGGCACGGGGGCCTGGAGGGTGCGTGCACAGGCTCCACGGCTATTCATAGGCTCGCTTGTTGGGACCCGTGTGTCTGTCTCTCTGGGAGACCCTCTGCAGCCTGCATGGGGCACTGTGCTGTCTTCGCCAATACCGAGTTTGGAGTAAGGACCCTCCAGTTTGGAGCAGTGACCCTCTGTCGCTCAGAGGGAGAGCCTAGCTAAGCCCGGCTCTGAATCCCAGTCTCAGTTTCCCACCTGCAGAAAGAACATCTTCATAACATGTGCAGCTCTTCTGCTCTCTGTTCCCTCCGAGGGCTGCACAGAGGGAGCGTCTTAGATTACAGAAGCAGGGCAGCAGAAACTGCTTTGTTTTATAAAGTATCTGAACACCCGGCTCTGCCCTTTGGTAATTGCAAGACAGCACAGTGAGACCCGTCTTCTGTCCTCTGAACCACTCTGGTCCCCTGTCAGCCTTTACCCCACACATAGCCAGCTGGCTGACCTGCCTGGACATCAACGCATCACGGAGAATGACCTGATCCTCTGACTGGGTGGCATGGCCTGTCACCCATGTGTCCCGCCTAGAGGGCTCTTGAAACTCTGACAGATCCCCAGATCTTTCCTGTAGCAGCCAACCTCTGTCTGAAAGGAAGTGGCTAGTATTTGACCCTTTAGGTTAGAGTAAAAGCTGGGGTTCAATGCGATTGGGGCATCACGTCAAGGGAGCCCTGTGGGGTGTCCAGAAGCCATCCAAAGAGATCCAGCCATTGGAGGGCTTATGACTTTCTCCTGTGCCCAGGTCTCTTAGGGAAGAAAGGGCAGGTAGGAGGAGGATGTGAGGTCAGAGGGTGGCCTGGGGCACTGCCTCCGGGACTCTTGGAATCCTTCAGAGGGACAGCGGGGAGGCCACACACTCACCCATAGCTTGAGCTTACCTGTAGCAGGAAGTTCTGAAATTGAAGGATTGTAGTGCATTTCAAGGTTTCAAGGGGCAGGAATTTGCTTTTCAGAGCCAGCAAGGATCTTCAAGATCATTACAGGTTAAAAACAGGCTTCGCGGGAGGGCATGGCTCGCCCAAGGTCAAAGAGCAGGTGTGTGGCAGGGCTGGGGTGGGAACCTGGGTTTTCCAGGCTTAGCCTCCCCCCCCACCTCATGCTTCCACCCCAGGGAGCCTGTGAGGGTCAGAGGCACCGCGAGCTGCCCGGCCTTTCAGCCCCAGAGAGGCCTGCCCAGGGCCTCGCTCAGGAGTATCTGCATTCAGCATTCTCGGAAGTCCCCACTCCACCTGCCTCCCAGGGGAACCTTCTCAGGTCCATACGACACAAGGCCATGAGCCTCCAGCCTCTTGATCCAGCAGCCTCTTCTTACCTGGACAGGAGGGGAGCCAGCTGGTTGGATGCTCCCTCCAATCCCTGCCCACCTCTGGGGGCGCACCTGGGCCAGTGACCTTCCTGGCAGCTCCACCTGCCCGGCCATCCAATGAGAGCAGGGAGACAGCTGCCAAGGCCAAGGAGAGCACCTGGAGTTCTTGACCTGGGTTCTTCAGGTCAAGAACTCAAATACCAGAGCGCTTCCCATTGCCACAGCCCTTTACAGTACATAAAGCACTTTCCTGCATCCACAGTATCCCATTATCCCATCCTACACACCCACGCACCCCTAGGGCTCAGTGACTAGGAGACACCACATTCCTGTGGGGCCTGCAGTCAGGATTGCTGGCAGGCCCTTGACTCAGAGCCCAGTGCTCATTCCACCAAATCTCCCCATCCCTTAGCTCCATGCACCTGCAGAAACACCACCTGGCCGGCAGGTGGAGTGAGCGACTTTGCTCACATCCACATCAACCCGCTCCTTCATTCTTTCCTCCCTCCCTTCCTCCCTCCCTCCCTTCTTTCTCCTTTCTTTTCTCCCTTCTTTCTTTCTTGGTACTGGGGACTGAACCCAGGGGCATTCTACCTCTGAGATTTTTTATTTTGAAACAGGGTTTCTTATTAAGTTAATGAGGTCTTCAGTAAGTTGCCGGAGGCTGGCCTTGAGCCTTCAGTCCTCCTGTTGCAGCCTCGCAAGTACTGGAATTACAGGTGTGGGCCACCAGATCTGGTTCACCTGGCAACTTTCAAACTCACATTAAACACCATTGCTCAGCTGCTGCTGGTCAGACTGAAAGACTGAAATCTGTGTTCCTAGTAATCAAGCGTTCTTAAAGTAAAACCCTGATGCTCAAACAGGTGAGTTTGGCATGGCCTGCTGTGGTCCCCATGTCTCCATGGTGCAGAAATTAGCTGCCTTCAAGTTCACACGTAGAGTAATAGAGATGTGGCCCAGACAAGGAGCCAGAGGCAAAGGAAGCCCCTGTCCGCACACCTCCAGAGACAGGCGACCTTCTGGACCCTGGCTTCAAATGTTCTTGGTCATATCAGCTCTACATCTGGAAAGACAGAGCGATGAGCTTCTGCCCAGGGACAGGGAGTGACCCACAGTTGTTACAGGACTCCCGGCCAGGACCCCCCCCCCCCACCACCCTTCTTGCTGCTGCTGATCACAGACCCGACCTGGTGTTCCTTTTGGCCTTGTATTTCCTATAGTCAACCGCAGCTCACATGGATTCAGTGCCTCCCAGGGTCGACACCTACACAGTTCACACCCTGTCTCGCCTCCGGCTGGACAGGGAGATGTTATGATGCAGAGTGAAATCTCACGAAGACCCCGCCCCGATTCCGTAGCTAATCCATGGCAGTGGCAGGAGTTGGATTCTGAGCGTGGGGCTCTGGGTTTGCTGTTCTTTCTAGCATGTTCTTACCTATCCTTGGACTCTGCAGACTTAGGCCCTTCTGGGAAGGAAGCCTCAGCCTCTGCCCTGGCCTCCTCCCGCCCTGCTGGCCTCCGGCGCCTGCCTCTCCATGGCCAGGCCACCTGCTGCCATCCTCGCTCACTCAGCAATGTGGTGGGAATAATGGGGGAATAAAAAACAGTCAGCCAAGCTCATGTCCAACCATGCAGACCTGCAGAGGGACATACAAGACCACAGCTCGCTCCTGGGCTCCTCCCATTCTCTGCCATTGCTGTGCTAAGGCTGGGCTCTCGGGCTTTCCAGAATCCACCAAAAGATACCACGAGGCCACCTCTAACGCAGGCCAAAAGGCTCAGGGTAGGTGGTGTCTTTGGCCCCAAACCCAGAGCCACCCCTCTCGCCTGCAGATGAAGTCCCACCCTGTGTGACAGCCAAGGGCTCACATCCAGCTCCCCTGCCCTGCATGCTCTATGATGGGCAGGGCTGCTCCCCACCCCACACCCCTCCATCTCTCCTTCCTCATGACCTCTCCCCTCCAAGTCTCCAAATCTTGCCTGTCCTTCCAGGCCCAATCCTCACGAGGGCTCCTTTGGAAACCTTCCCTTATGATCCTGTTTTGTAAATGGGGATCAGCGGGGTTGAACAACTTGCCTGAGGTTGCACAGCCAGGCCCTGGATGTGGGAATCAAGGGTCTTCCCACTGAACCCTGCCTCCTCCTCGTGAGGGGCCCATGGGATGGCACACGAGGCTCATTGAGAATCTAATTGTTCCCCTTCCCTACCCGCCTGGGGTCAGGAGTGTGGGATGTGTTTCTCGTCACCCGAAATAGGGTCAGATATATTCGGATGCTCAGGCAGCCCCTTCGATGAGGACCACAGTATTAATTGGTGATAGTAGCCGCCACCTACCATCTTTATTGATGACAATGGCTGTTACTCTTTGAGAACCAGCTGTGCACAGCACACTCTGCTAACTTCCAACACATCCTCTCTTTGGGGCTCACCTCCACTCACATGGTAAGATTATTCCTATTTTCAGCGGAAGCCTCTGGGCTTAGAAAGCTGCTTGAGCTCCGCATTCCCCCCGCGCTCCTGCCGCTTCTCACGGCAGCCATGCGGGGTGTGTTCGGATGGTCATTTCTACAGCACCGTTGGCAAAGGAGGGGCTCAAAGAACCTCAGCTGGGGCTCCTACGTGGTGGAGCTGGATGGGGGCCCAGGGCAGAGGACCGTTCATCCCTGGGGCAACGGTGCCGCTGCCGATGAAGCAAGGGAAGGTCTAGACCCTCCAGCCGGCGGCCCGTGCTGACCCGGTATGCGGCATAGACCGTGGCCTTTGGATGACCCGAGTAGGGCTCCCATTGTTCAACCCAGTGGAGGAAAGGAGTGGGGGAGGGCGCAGGGCCGTTCACAAGAGAACAGAGAGTTCCGAAGGAAGACTCCGCAAGGAGCTCGCCACTGCCTTCAAGGGACAATGAGGCGAGTCCCATAGGATGCGTGAGACACTTTGTCACCCGAGGGTCCCAAGACCTTGTGTCTCTGGCTGCCTGTCATGGGCAGGTGACCTCTCTGAGCCTCCCTGCCCTTTAACTCTAACTTGGGGGTCATGGTCCCAAGGATTTCTTTCTTTGTCAATAGACTCATTTATTGAGCACTAACTGATGCCCTTCTAGAAGCCAGAAGCACAGGGGTGGGCGAGACACTCGGGGGCCTGTTCTCGTGGGGAGAGCAGTGAGAAGCAGCAGAGAGGGGAACAGCGGAAACTAATAAAGAAGATGCTTCCAGGTAGTGAGAACTAACAAATGTTATGGAGAATATAAATAGCGTGAAGAAAGAGAGAGAAGGAGAGGGAGAGAGAGAGAGAAAGGGATAGCGGTGGGGTGGGCGGGGTGAGGGGGTCCCTGCTGAGTCAGTCCCTCACCCCTGCCCTGGTGAGACCCAAGACAGAACTCTCTCTCTGGGCCTGTGTGTGAGTTCTCTGCCTCTCCCTCCACCCTGCCTGATAGTCTCCATCCTGCATTTCCCTGCTCCAAAGCGGTGAGCGCCAAGACCTGCCGGATTCCATCACAGCCAGGATCCTCTTCCCAGGGCACTCCATCCGTGCTGGGATAGGATTCCCAGCTCCAGGAATGGTCGTTTTGTTCCTGGTTCACCTGCCTCATGGCCTGGCAGCAGGGCAAGCTGAGTGCGTTCTCTCTTATATGTGGAAGCTAGAGAGATACCTGCAATAAGCAACATCAGATGGATGAGCAGAGACTCCAGGAGAACGACCGAGGGTGATTAGGGAAGGGGGGTGGGGGCGAAATCATAAAGAATGCAATAGTAGAAATAATGCGAGGAACGTACACAAAACTGCCAATTCCAATCTCAAAGATTTGCAGGGTGAGGGTGGGGGAGGGACCCGGGCAACAAGAGTTGTATGATGTATTTTTCTAACATTCTGGACCCCGTTATGATGTAAAATTACAATGCACCCAATAAAAACAAAGAAAGAAACCCAGGTGCCAAATCGCCACATCTGCATCCAGCTGTGGTGGTTGAACCCTCTGCTTCTCCCTGCCTGCCCCCCTGCACCCTTCCAGGAGGCATGAGATCGGAGAGAAATCTGCAGCCAACACAGCCAGCCCTAGAGTATGGTGGATCGTGAGCGGCGGGAGCCCTGGAGGTGCTGGTGGGCCGTGCTGGTTGGCACGTGTGCTGGATTCTCTGGACAGTGGGTGTCTGAGCTCAGTTTGGGAACTACAGAGGTGCAGGGCTGTGGCTTGGCCATGCACAGCTGGGGAAGTGCGCTGCAGGGAGGGGAGAGCTGGGCCAGGTGGAGATAGAGATGACTGGAGAAGGCCGGGCTGGGCCAGGGCAGCTGCTAGTTCACAGCACGTCTCGCCCCGAAGGATGGCTGGGATTTGGACAAGAAGCAGGGAACCTTCTCCATGTGGAGGTAGCCCCAGCCTCCTGCTTTCTTTCTTCTTCTTCCCAGGAGAGAGTGGCATCAGAGTAGCCTCTGCTCCGTGGCTTCTGGAAGGGGCCTGGCACCAGTGTAGAATAAGTCAATAATAAAGCCGGAAGGGACAGGAAAGGGCATCTAATTTAACTTCCCCATCTTGCAGATGAGGAGACGGAGGGCCAGAGCAGAAGGCGCTCGCTCACCTAGATCACAAAGCCAGTGAGCGGCCGCCTTGTGATTCCATCCAGAGTCTTGTCAACCAGCTCAGCACTTTTTTCCTGCAGTGCTTCTCGTCCACTTTGGCCTGTCAGTCCTGAGCCGACCACGTGTGCAGACTGAAGGTCGACATTACCACCGTCCTTCAAGCTCTGGCGGAGGCCCTGGGCCCGTTGGCTTCCTGAAGAGTTGGAGGAGGATCAGGTTTCCATGTCTCTGTTAAGAGAAACCAAAATCACCCAGTCCCAGTGGTGTTTCCCCAGCGTGGACAGCATTCAGGAGCCAGCGCCTTCCGGGTGGTGCCGCCCGGGCAGACAGTGCTTGGCACACCCGGTTTTTTTGGCCACAAAAGTTAGTCTCTGCCACTTATAAGACTTCCGACAACCCACATACTTCTATGAATCTTAGAGTTCTTATCTGTACAGTAGTCTATACCTTTCTGATAACCTTAGTTGCTAGACCAAAAATACAATATAGAATATGAAGAGTGTGTGTAGCCCTGTATTCCCTCTGAAGCCATTTATAGATCTCATCTTTGTCATCCTTGGTATCATCATCTTCGTGGCCTGGGGGACCCGTCATCTTGGATGTCATTATACATCACTCCAGTAATTACCGAAGGCCTGAGACCACTGGTGAAGACACCGACCGGAACGTGGACTGTCTGTCCACAGCCATGACTTGTGGCGTGAACAATCTCAGCGAGACGACTGCTCTGCACCCAGTAGGTTCTTAGTAAATACTGGCTGCTCAGCTCCCAGCCTCTCCTGAAGAGGGAGCAAGAGGGGCTGAGCATAGAAGTGGTGGGCTAAGGGGTTACAGTTGGAGGTTCTTCTACCTGCCACGGCTATGCAGTGACAGCAGACAGTCCCAGGTGGCCTGTCCCCAGTGGCTACGAGGTCAGCTATCCATGCACATGAGGCAGTGTCACCTGAGTGGGGCAGACAAGACAGGAGGGGAGCCTCTCCCTTGGTTGGGGGAGGAGTGACCCATCCTCTGACCAGGGCCGGGGCTTTGGCTGGACCCAGATCTCTTGTCTGCTCAGCTAGAACGTATTGCCAGTCATCTACCACATAAAAAGCCATGGAATTGTGATATATTTTCCACCTTGAGAGAATGTCCCCTCCTGTTCCAGAATAACAAAGTTCTCTTTGCTGTGGCAGTGTGTCTGTGGAACGGGTGGATTCACAGCTAAAACACCGCATTGACGTCTCACCCAGTGGCTTCCCCAGCACTCGGTGACAAGTGGCTGTCCCAGCGGGCAGGGGCAGGTGTGAGTCCTCTGGCATGTCATGTTGCAAGATGCTGACTGTGAACTACCGCAGGCAGAGAGATGACCCGCCCCTCCAGTCCCCACCACTCCTGACAGTCTTGCGCCAGGCCGACTTTGCTCACCTGGGCGTCCCGCCTGGTTCATGGGCATTGGGAACACAGCCTCCTTCCCCCTTGGTTAGGGTCATTCCTGGCTTCTGAGCTGGTTTTGGATCATGGGAGGCAGCACTGTGTGAGCAGCCCATTCCAGCCTTCTCCTCTGGGACTAAGGGATAGGTTTGGGGATGTGGGTGTCTTGCTCAAGGTCACAGGGCAAGTCAGAGGTGGAGTCCAGGCTCCTGACCCTGAGTGCTGTGATGTGCAGCTCAGGTGGATGGGCCTCAGCCCTACTGGAGGAACAGAAGGTCCTTCTTGGCTTCTGACCCCACCCTCCCTGTTGCTGGGACCTCCTGACCCAGGTCTCTGTCACCATAGCTTGCTACACCTATCTCCATGTGTGCCTGGGTTCCCTCTCCTGAGCTTCCCCTGAGGAAACTGAGGTGGGCAGCAGACCTTCTGGGGCAGCTGTAATGTGGCCCCCTTCTTTCCAGACCCTGCCATCTCCTTTGCGCTAGAACAAATCCCACAGAGTGGGGATGGCAGGGATCAGAGCGCATCCATCACAGAGTCCCAGGAGCCAGGCCCGAGTGGCCTCTCATGGCTGCGGGGAGGCCAGGGGCATGGAGCGAGGGGCCTGGGTCGGGTGTGGGGGGAGATTTGGCAACAGCGGCCACCCCCAGCTTGAATGAATGGAAATCCCGGCGGAAACACCTGGTGGTAACGGAAATCCAGGACAACTTTTATTATCCCTGTTCACAGGTCCATTCAGCCTGCATTGGGGCTTCCTATTTCCTCTGCTGGCACCTCACACTCATTCATAACAAGAAAAGCCATTGTGCTCCCGAGTTATGGGCCGAGGATCCCCATGGGGCGGGCACTAAACACACTAACCCGGGACTTATTTTTAAGATCGCGTACCCCGCCAGGTCCCGGCCTCTTATTTTTTCCTCCTCCCGCAGTGAAAAGTGTAGAGGGTGGTTTTCTCCAACCACAAGACATAACTGTGAAAAACAACCGTGTGACCTTTCTGACCCCCTTCGCCCCAGTCCTCTGGGGTCCTGTGGGCTGGGAAAGGCGCTCTCCTCGGGTCCAGCTTCAGTGCTAACATGGGATTTACCCACACCCTGGCGGGCAGGCCCGAGATGGGGGATTTAACCCAAGGGTTCGGATCCCAACCTTCAGATACAGGAGACAGCCAGATCCTGAGGGTCTCTGGGTTCCCACATTCTGAGAATCCACCGGGGGCCTGTCTTGTGGTCCATGGGGAAGAGCCTCCGTTTGGAGAGGACACGAGCAACCCCACACTTGGGCTCTTCTCCATGCCTCTCCAGGAAAAACGGTGGCAGACCTTGACTCAGGAGACCGTCAGGGCTCAGGGTGGCCTGGGCTCCAGATCCCAGTGAGAGCCTCCATGAAGACATATCCATCTTTGGCCACCACCGACAGAACAGTGTTTGGACTCTCCAGGAGGTCGGCTCTGGGGCCGGTGCCTGGAGATGCTGAGACTTCTGTCTGTGTCTCAGATTCCTGCAGGGTGCTCGGGCAGCCTGGGTCTTCCGTCTGGCCATCGCCCCGTACTGCTGGTGGTCTTCATGGTCACTCCTGGAGTCAGCCAGGTGGGCGGTTGGAAGAACTCCTACGCAGACACCTGTGTTCGTCAGGGCTGCCAGGAGAGCAGAGTCACTTGGTTTTTGTTTGATCTTATTACTTATTAAAGAAAAAATTCTTCTGACACTTGTTGAAACAGTAAAAGAGGTTTGACTCAGAACTACCCTGATAGGTGTTGAGACTATGATGACAGGGAAGAGTGACTGGGCTCAACTTCCTTTTGTGTGTGTGTGTGTGTGTGTGTGTGTGTGTGTGTGTGTGTGTGGTACTATGGATTGAACCCAGGGGAATTGTGCCTCTGAGCTATACCCCCAGCCCTTTATTTTATTTTATTTTTTGAAACAGGGTCTCACTAAGTTGCTGAGGCTGGTTTTGAACCTGTGATCCTCCTAGTTCAGCCTCCCAAGTACTGGGATGACAGGTGTGCACCACTGCACCTGGTCGGGCTCAGCTCTTAATGCAAGAACAGGGGGTTCGTAGCTACAGCAAGTGAACGGGGGCTGGTGGATGGAGACTTACTGAGAGGAGCCATCAAGGATAGGAACATTGAAGGCAAGCCAGGGAGGGGAGACATCGCCTGGGGAGGTGGGGGGAATTGATCATGGTGATCAAACTTGATATCTGATCATGGTGAACAGATATCAAAGATGGGGAAATTGTCTCTAAACTGACTTCGCAGGATTCATAATGAAACTGGACTCAGAGAAAACAGACACGGAAGCCCAAGAAGGCGGCCTAGATGAGAAGGCTCAGGAGCCCATCTAAAGTTCAGAAAGGAAAGGTGCTTTTCAGACCCCTACCCAAGCATGGGAGATGGGCCTGCCTCTCCTGGCCTTCAACGATCCTGGGGTGGGTGGGTTCTCACCAGTCCCTTCCTGGTGGGGAGAGTGTCCCTGCCTTGCTGGGAGTAGGGTCCAGATCCTGACTCAGTTGCCTTCTGACTCTGAGTCCAAGATTGGAGATGTGCTCTGGGAAGGAGGTGGAGCCCCGGGGCTGCTGGGTCCCTGTCCCCTCCTTGCTCCAGGCAGCAGTGATGGGCCTGGGCTGCTCAGGAACCTGGCATTTGTCTCTTCTTCTTCCTCACTCAGTTGCTTGTAGCTAAAGGAAGGAGCCCCAGGGACTGTCCACTCCTGGAGGGCTGGGACAGGTTGCCTTTAATGCCTTCTTAGTTCTGATCTGGAGTTTTGCTAGTTGGGGAGTCCCTGGGAGTGAAAAATGGCAACGAAAGTCAATGGGAACCCCAACTTCCTGTTAGTCTCAGACTTCAGCAGGTTGGATTAGAGCCAGCCTCCCAGGGACCACTGAGCCAAAAGATCACTGTGGACATGCAGAGGTGAGACAGAGGATGCGCTCCTTGTCCCTGCCCCAGCGCTGCTCTCTGTGACCCCGGGCTGTCCACTTCCCTCTCTGAGGTGAGGGACAGAGGCGGGGCTGACCCACCTATTGATGAGCCGTGCTTCCTGGTTGACCTACTTGATCTCACCAGCCACTGTGAAAGTCCTTCATGTCCCACTTTATATCTGAGGACCCTGGGGTTCAGAGAGGTCCACTTTACCCAAAGTCACACAGTTACCAAGTGGCGGAGCAGGATCCCAGCCCTGGTCCCCTGGCCGAGCTGTACAACAGGGACAACACTGTGCTTCCTGCTTCAGTGGCACCGGGAGGATCATGTGAAGGACTTGCGGGGTGTGCTTTAGCATCGCGTAAGGGCTTCCTGGGATGCTCCGCGGCACTCTGCTTCCGAGGACTCCTGCTCTCTCAGATCACAATTGTCCCTGTGGCTGTGAAGCACAGGGCTTCCTGGAGAAAAGCAAAGAGCCCAGCAAGGAGCCAGAAGGAAGCCTTTGAAGGAGGGAGGGCTGTGGGGACAGTCAGGGGCCCCACCTGCTCCTGGTAGACCTGTCGCTTGGCATGCTGGGGCCATTCACCTACACAATGGACCTCAGTGCCGGAACCGCAGCCTCCCATGCCTGCTGAGCCCAGGTCCTGTCCATATCTCATCCGGGGGCCTCAGCCACTTGTCGTGCACGATGGTGCACTCACAATCACCATGCAAACACACACAGGCATGCACACGGGCGTGTGTGCATATATGCAGGTGTCCACACACATGCACACACGGCAAGGGTGTTTGGAGTGAGTGCTGCTCCCTGCCCGGAGGCTCAGCATTTCTAAGAAAGCTTTGCCTGTACCTTTGTGTGGCCTTCAGGGCAGAGTTAGCGGGCTTTCCTAACCCTGTGTGGTGAACCCCTAAACACCCAATCTCGTGGTGCACCTTCCCCACCCGACTGGGCCACTCCTCCCCATGCACCACACCGTTCATCCCCTGAAGTGGGCTCAACCTCCACACGGATGTTTCCATTAATGTCACAAATGTCATCACCCTGTACTCAGGCCTGAGAGTGTCACTCAGAGTTCATGGGTGGCCATGCGTAGGTTTCAGGTCACCCCAGTGCCCACAGGTTGTGCATGAAGAGATGTCCAGGCTGGGATGGGGGCCCCTCCTGTGCATTCCAGGGCTCTCCAAGTTTCAGCCCTCACCTCGTCCTTCATCTCAGGTCCCACCGTCCTTCTCTGCCATTCATTGCTCCACTTCTCTGGCCATTTGACAATTCATAGAACCAGAGAGCCCCCGAGGGGATCTGAAGAGAACGAGCAACCCTGAGCTCTGTGAAGGGCTGAATTGTGCCCCTAAATTCATGTATTGGAGGCTTGGCCCCCATACCTCGGGGTGACTGTATTTGAAGAGGGACCTTTAAAGAGGTGCTTGAGGTAAATGACGTCATCAGGTGGGCCCTCATCCAATGTGAGTGCTGTCCGTCAGAAGAGATCTGGACACAGACACAGGTAGAGGGAGACCATGCGAGGACACAGGGAGAAGACGGCACCTGCAGGCCAAGGACAGAGGCCTCAGGAGCAGCCCAACCTGGTGACACTTCATCACAGTCTCCTAGCCCCCTGAAACATCTCTCGCTCACACCAGACAGTCTGTGGTGTAGGGCAACCTGAGCAGACAAACATACCCCCACCTCCATGCACAGACACCTCAGGGCGTACTGGGAGAGGGAACAGGCTGTGTAGGGAGCTCAGCGCTGCGCTGTGCTGTTGGGGTGGCATGGGGGATACCCGGCCATTTTTGCAGAGAGCCCCAGCCCCTGACACTCTACCCTCTTCCCCTGCACACTGCCCCCCCATCCCAGCAGCCTCTCCTCTCAATGTTAAATCCACAATCCCCCACACACTTCTTGCCCACACCCTCCTGGCACCCTGCGCTTCTGTCTTTAGCAAATTCTGGAAGAGGGGGCAGGCTCTCAGGCTGCCGGCCTGTCATGGAGGGGAGCCCCATTTCTCCTGCTCTGCTAAGGGTTAACAGGCCAGGATAGGAAGCGGCTCCAGGGAAAGGGGAAGGATATATTGCCTTTTTATCCGGGTTACAATGCTGACAGCGAGCCAGTTGGGGGCAGGGCTGGAAGCCAAAAAACAACCACCCCCCAATAAAATCGTGACTGGGCAGCTCCACACAATGAGGGGGGCCCCCCGCCTGTTGACAAGCGGCAAGGTCAGGGCCCCACGGCCCCGTAAACAAGGGCTCACAATGCCCTGCTTTCCTCCGGAGAGGCAGCTCCTCTCCAGGGCGGTCCCCTGGGCCCCAGCCTCCGCTGTCCCTCATCCGTGGGCAGCCTGTCACCGCAAAGCCTCTGCCGCTTCCTCAGGGAAAAGCCCGGGGCTTTGTGTGCCTGGCTTCCTCCCCCTGTGGGAACCGCGCAGCCGGGACATCTGCCTCAAGGGCGTCTTTCTCAGGGGCCCAAGGTGGGAAAGGGGAGGGCCAGGCTGCAGGGGAGGGGGCTGCAACCTGGGCTGCGATTGTCATCACGCTTGGGAGGGAGAACAATGAGGGGATCCCAGCTCCCCCTGCCGGGAGCTTTCCTCTTCCCACCGGGCTGCTCTTTTGTGTGTACTTGCGGGGAGGGTAGGGGAATTCTTTTGTTTGCTTTGGTTTCCCCCCTTTTTTTGTTTTTTTGGTTTGGCCTTTGGCTAGCCCCTGGGGTCAGGAGTCTGGGGGGCGTCTTGCCAACAGGAGATGCTGGCCAGGCAGGCCAGTGTGGGGATTTGCGGGGAATCTCCGGATTCCTCTGTGCAGGAGTGCTCTGGGGCTGAGCGGCCAGGAGGGTAGGGCTAGGTGATCCCTCCTAGCAGACCCAGTCCCTGAAACCCTGAAGCATGTGCTCTTCTGGGCAGGGTGTCCCAGCCTCGGGCAAGCGCAATACAAAGGGCAGGTGCCCGTGGTAACTGGAAGGGAGGCTGGGGGCACAAGGCCAGGAGCCCTATCTGGAGGAGAATTGAGAACAGCTGGAACCTTCTCTGGTTCTGTTGCCCCTCTAGTGCATTCCAGGAAACAAGTCCAGGGAAGCCCTGCCAATGTCCCTGGCTATTCTTGTGCTCCATGGCTCCCGTTCCATGACTGGAACAGACAGGTACGTCTGTCCCAGAACACCAAGGGAGCCCAGAGAGGCCGCCCCAGGAAAGCAGCCTGGGCCTGGTTCTCTATGGTTCCAGGATGGGGCTCAGGGATGAGCTCTCAGAGATGAGGCGTGGGCTCCATCCTCTAGAAATTCCTTAGCAGCCAGGTGCGTGCCTGTAATCCTAGTACTTGGGAGACTAAGATGGGAGGATGGCAGCTTCGAGGCCAGCCTCGGTAACTTAGTGAGACTCTGTTTCAAAATAAAAAATAATGTTCAAAAAGGGCTAGGGGTGTAGCTCGGGGGTAGAATGCCATTCATTGGATTCAATCATCCCCAGTAACTACAACTCTCTCTCTCTCTCTCTCTCTCTCTCTCACACACACACACACACACACACACACACACACACACACACGCACACACACACACACACACACTCCTCAGCTCCCAAGAGATGAGGGGCAACAGTCAGATGGGGAAACAGCCCAGGCTGCAAAGCTCAGCCTGAGTTCCTAGCTAGCTGAATTTCGGCTCAGTCCCTACCACTGACGGAACCCTTGCAGATGCCCCTGCAAACCCTCGCTCCCCTGAGCTCCCATCCCAGAGGCCCGCTTCCCAGGAAGTGTCCTTGGAAAACTGAGCACTTATGTCCCATGCGGATAAAGCAAGGTTTCTGCACCACCCAGGGACAAATGCATCTGTTTGGCTTTCGGAGCAGTGCTGGGTAGCTCTGGTGCACGGGCGAGCTATAGGGAATTTAAAAAAAGAATTAAGGAGGAGGCACTCTAGAATATGGCTTGGCAGTTTCTTATAAAACCTAACATGCAATCAACAACCACGCGACCCAGCATTTGCACTCTCGGACATTTATTCCAGGGCAACGAAAACTGATGTTCACTTGAAAACTTGTGCATGAGTGTTGCTGGCAGGCTTCGTTTGCAACAGCCCTCCCTGGAGACAACCCAGGTATCCTTTAATAGGTGAATGATCAAACAACCTGCGGCTTATCCAGACCATATTATACTGCTTAGCAACAAAAACTGAGTGTGGATCCCTGCAGTAACTTGGGAGGATCTCGGGGCACTCTACTGAACAAAAGCAGCCCATCTTCAAAGGTTACGGACTTGCTGGCTTCGTTTATACAGCATTCTTGAACACCAAACTTGCAGAGATGGAGAACTGACTAAGGTCTGGCAGGGGTTGGAATGGGGGTGGTGGGAGGCTACAGGGGGAGCAGTGGGGAGCCTGGGAGAGATGGAACAGTTCTGTATCTTGTATCTGGTGGTGATCCCACAAAGCCACGCAGGATAAAACTGCAAAGGGTGCGCACATCCACACCCCCACCCACGAGAGCGTGTCAAGTCCAAGGAGGCTCTGTGGAGGGCACCGTGACGCCCACTGTCTTGGATTTGGTGTTGTGCTGTAGTGATTCATGATGTCATCCTGGGGAGGTTTCCGGAAGGCTACCTGAGACCTCTTGTATGTCATCTTGCAGTTTTCTGGGACTCTATGATTATTTCAAAATAAAAAGTGAAAACCAACACCCCCCCCCCCAAACATAACATGCCAGACTTTACCCATGGCATCAGATTCTTATCAAGCAGACAGGTGAGATGAAGCCACGGCCCCACTCAAGGAGCCGCTATCTGAGCCAGAGACAGCGCGAGGACTAAGCTGGCTGCCCGCAGGCTGTGTCCCACACACCAGAAACACCGAGCAGGGTGAGCAGGATGCCACCAAGCCAACAGGGGCTGGTGACTGCTACGCGGCCATGGGACGCCCCCTGGCTGAGGGGTCAGTTTTTGACTGCAGCAAAACGGCTTGGGATTCTTCATCTGTATTCTGAGCGGAGGGTGGAAGAATTTCCATACTTCATCAGACCCGCGCAGGCAACCTCCCCTCCTGAGGGACAGGGAGGGGCACGGGGACAGCCCATGGCTTCTCACGGGCTCCTGTCCTCCTGTGTGCTGTGAGGTCACAAGCTGGCCTGCGAGACCCAGGTAAGCTGTGCTTCCATAGAGCCCAAGTGGGTCTGAGAAGGTTGCAGGGCCGGGATGGAGCCAGTCCTCCTCACTCTTTCAGAGCTGGGCTGGGCATCGATATTTTCAAAAGCCTCCCCAGTGATTCTGCAGGGGAGGTGGGGTTCAGGTGCCCCGCCTAGCTTGGCAGGAGGAAGAGTCAGAGGTTTGCTTTTCAATTCTACCAGCAGCACACCCTCCAGCCATTAGGCGACCCTGAGGTGGGATGGCTGAATCTTATGGTAGCTTTTTTTTTTTTTTTTTGATACTAGGGATTGAACCCAGGGGCATTCTATCTCTGAGCTATACCCCCAGCCCTTTCCACTTTTTATTTATTATGAAACAGGGTCTTGCTAAGTTGTTGAGGGTCTTGTTAAGTTGCTGAGGCCTGTGATCCTTTTGACTCAGCCTCCCACGTCCTGGGATTACAGGTGTGTGCCACTGCGCCTGGCTCTATTTTTCATTTTTTTGAGGTAGCTCCATTCTGTTTCTCACAATGGCTGTAGTAATTTACATCCCCACCAACATTGTGCCGGGTTCCCTTTTCTCTGCACCGTTGTAGACACTTCTTACCTTTGACCCTAGTCATTCTAACACGTGTGAGGGGAGATCTCATGGTGGTTTAATTTGCATTTCTCTGATGATTAGTGACGTCGACCATTTTTCACGTACTGGTTGGCAATTTGTGTGTCTTCTTTTGACAAACATTATGAACTTTACTTGTTTTATTTTATTTTATTTTTTTGTTTTGCGGTACCGGGGATTGAATCCAGGGACGTTCAATCCAGGGGATTGAAACCGGGTCTCACGAAGTTGCGGAGGGCCTCACTAAGTAGCTGAGGCTGGCCGCGAACCCGGATCCTCTGATCTCCGCCTCCCAAGTACTGGGATTACAAGCATGCGCCACCACGCCCGGCTCCTTTACTTGTTTTAAAATCAGGGTTTTTGTTTTCTTGCTATTGAGCTGAGTTCCTTAAATACGTTGGATATTAACCCCTTATCGGATGTACGGTTTGCCAATCTCTCTCCTCATCCTAGAAGTTGTCTTTTTGTTTTGTCGATACATTTGGCTCTGCAGAAGCTTTTAATTTAATGCAATTCCATTTGTCTATTTTTGCTTCGTTGCCTTGCTTTTGGGGTCATATCCAGGCTTTTCTTTTCAACTCGAGGCTCAGTAGATTAAAGAAGGAAGGTGCTCCCCAGAGCCCTCAGCCATCCTCCACTTTTCCATTAATAACATGCTCATGATTCCACTCTCTCAAAGAGTTCCAACCTAGAGGGTATCTATCAATCAATTAGAAATGGGTTTTTGGTTGAAATCAAATGGTCCCCAGCCTTTATCCAAAGGGAATGAGGAGGAGCTTCTTCATGGCCAGTGGCTGCCACCCCTCTTTCTTCCTAAGCATGGAGAGACCCCTTTGTACCAGGTCCTGGGAGGTGGGGCCTTGAGCCCTTTCCCCAGGGTCTCCTGCATCTTCCGCAGCACCGGTCACCCCGGGGTGGCCAAGGGCTGCTGCAATCCAAATGCGCAATGGTCTGTCATTTAGCTGCCCTTTGGGTCAGGAACATTGAAGACAGGGAATTCACAAAGAGCCTGCTTTTGGAAATGGTTGTTGGTTCCCATCAAATAGGCACATGGAAAGTGAAGGGTTTCTGGAAGAGTCGACAGTCAGGACAGTGTGGGGCTTGACACAGGGCGAGGGACTCGCCCTGATTTTCTGTTTGCCCAAAAAGGATGGGGGGGTTCTCTCAGTTATCAAAAGCCCCAGGTCCCTGTCAATTCCTCTGTCCCTGGTCTTCAGCCCTTCTCCTTGGTACTGCTCAGCAGAGCCAGGGCTTGGAGTGAAGGCTCTCTGGGGAGCTCCTCTAACTTGGATAAGATGACCTGGGCAAACACACGGTCACAGGGCAGCATGTCCGCAGTCCTCCGGGACACATGGTCCTCAGTTTGCACCTTCAGCTGTGCTGCATCTGGGGGCCTGTGATGCAACCAGTGTCCAGCTCCCCCAAGACAGCCACAGAGGGCCACCGGCCTTTGTGTTTCCCGGCACAGAGCGCGCATGTGCATTCACGCCGATTCAATGACGGCAGGGACGAACGGGCAAGCCAGTGAGCGAACGAGAACATCTCAAAGCCAAGGATGTTTCCACCTGGGAACACCATTGTCTCAGGCGGAAAGAGGGCAGCAAGGAGGCGATCCGGAAGAAGTCCTGTGTGCCGGATTGCTTCCTGTGCCTTTTGACCTTCTCTATGAGGCGTGACCTTACAGCTTGTTCAGCACAGATGGCTTTTAAAGGATATCCTTCTGCTGCCCTCCCAGGAGGAAGGGGCTTGGACGGTGCTCAAAGCCCCCATTGTCAGGATCTTGTGTGCACGCTCTGAAATAGGAAGCCACCATGGGAAGGTAGCAGAGGGGGAGAATTTCAAAGTGGCCCTGGAAGAAGGCAGCACCTGTTTGGGCTTTCTTTCTGGCTAAGGAAAAAGTCTTAGTGGAAATAACTGATTTATTGCGAGTTATCTGAATGTGAGAGAAGACAGGATAACTGAGCACATGCCCTTCCCTCAAGCCTTCCCCACCCTATACAAATGCATTCATGCACACGCGGACACGCGCACACCTACACGCATACTCCGTGTCCTTTGGATGTAAATCATGCGGCCAACACAGGTATCAAGTGGAAAACGGTAGAGAACCAACGTTCCAAAGAGAAGGGCTGAGGGAACAGCCAGGGACAAGCGTATACAGTAGAAATGCAGGTGACGTATGCCAGGGTAACAGGGATTTGGGTCAAACAGTCCCCATCAGGTATTCTCCTGGTGACAGGCAGGGTGGAAACTGCAGGAAATCCCCGCTTAGAAGTGGAGAGGCAGGGCTGGGTCCTTGTGCCTCAATGTCCTCCCATAAGGCCAACAAAGTGAACTTGAATCCTGGAACCTGCCTGGGCGTCGGAAGTCCCTGCAAAAATCCCAGGACCTAAATGGGCATGGTGGCGCATGCCTGTAATCCCAGTACTTTGGAAGCTGAGACAGGAGGATTGTAGGTTCAAGGCCCTCAGCAACTTAGCAAGACCCTGTTTCAAAATAAAAAAATAAAGAGGGCTGGGGGTGTAACTTGGAGGTAGAATGCTCCTGGGTTCAATCCCCAGTACCACAAAAATAAGTTCCAGGGCCCAGAGTACCCTTGATGTTTAAAACACAGCAAGCAACAGCTCCCCAGGTGAGCGGGACAGAGCCCCGGGGCAGAGACGGGAGAATGAATGGGCTGCAGGCCTCCAGCTCCGCCACTCTCTCCTGACTCTGCGATACCCCAGCCTTCCACTTAGGAGCTTGGATCTCTCAACTCCATCCCCGGCCTTGCGGTGGGTTTTACCTGCATGTATCTCCTGCTTTTGCAGCTTCCTGGCCCCGAGCATTCTATTTTCTCTTCTTTATTGATCTGACACGTATTCACTGTGTGTGCAGGCTTGATGTCAGGGACTTCCAGGGACCTAGAGGTGAACAGGCCTGCTGCTGGGGCCTCCTCTGTGCTGTCAGACCAGGGCTCCTCCCTCCCACAGCACCCTCTGCCTGACCTCAGGGAGGAACTGGGAGCTGCCAGGATTGGCACTGAGCTGAGTTGAGCTGTGGGCCCAAACTGCCGGCTCTCCAGGGAAGGGCAGTCTCAGCACAAGGGAACACTTGCCCAGCTCGCGAGATGTGAGCCCCATGCCCCATGCCCCATGCCCCATGCCCCATCAGCTGCTGTCTCTGCTGTCCTGTGGTGGGCCAAGGAAAGGCAGCCAAATCAGAGGGTGTAGGCATACTGTGGCTCCTGGAAAGCACCGACAGTGGTCAAGCACAGGGTCTCTCCTCCCCTCTCACACTTCAACGAAGTGTCTGCTGCTCCTGGGTACCTGGCACCTTGCATTCCTCCCCGGGAGGAACAAAGAACCTTCTTCCCAGACACCTGGAAGACCTCCTGTGTGTCTGCAGTCGCTCTGCCACCTGGTGGCAATGTCTTGGAATTGCAGCCCCACCTTTGCCAGTCACATACCAGGGGCTCCTGGGCTGCCCCCCCAAAACTTTCCCCAGCTGCCTGAGGACAGGACTCTGTCCATTTTGCAAGACTCTGTGAAGCTCAGTTTTGTAAACACACCTGATACTGTCTGGAATGATTTTGCCCCACGTGGCGGCGTGGTCTGCCCAGGCTTCCTCCAGGTCTCAGCCCCCAGGGAGCTCTTCTCTAAGAACAGCTCAAGTAGCCCAGACTTCCTCCCCTGCCCACTGTGCAATCTCCATCTGCCACATCCAGCAACACCCGGCCCTTTACTGTGTCTGTCCCTCCGTGGACTCGTGTACCCCTTGGAGATCCCAGGCAATCCATCTGTGCAGGATTGCCATGGGCGGGTCAGTGGCTCTCTCAATGGAAGGGCAAGGTCCCGGGTCCACTGGCCGAGAGGACAGAGAATCCAGAGGCTATGGAGACTGGGGCAGGTGGACCGGCCAGTGTGCACAGACACTCCCTGACCTATGCGGCCTTACTGTCCATAAACCTGCCAAATCCCAAGACCAGACCATCTGTGCGTGGACCACGCTGGCCAGCCACAAATCCCAAGCAAGTGTCAGGGGAGTCCTCTCTTCTAGGAGGACCGCCTCAGGGCCAACACCAGGAGGACTTCCTGTGCACAGGGACAGAGGACGCAAGTACCCGGACTCCAGAGTCAGACAGATAAGGTGCCCTCTAATTTGTCCCAGCTCACTGAAGTGTGCTCAGCTCATTTTAGGGCAAGTCTCTTCTGGACCCTGGACCTCAGCTTTGTACCCAGTTAAAGGGGGATTGGGATTAGATCCAACAGTAAGATTTAAAAGGAGGGTTTGGTTTCAGCTCTAGTCTCCCTGGCAATGTCTTGGTCAATCATTTAACCTCTGTGAAGTAGTGTTCCCATTTCATAAAGAACAGTGCGACCAGGTAATCCCCAGTCTCTAAATTCCCATTGGCTTGACATTTTAAAGAAAAAGTTCAAGCAATTATAAAAAAAAGAGAGAGTACCTCAAATATTTCAGCGTGTGTTTCTATAAGCAAGGACGTTCCCCTACTTACCCACGACACAGCCATCGGCATTAGGAGGCACACACCGGCACAGGACAGGACAGGACGGTTGCTGGCGTCTCAGGCCTCGCTCAGCCCAGTGGGGACTTCCAAGAACAGGCCCACTCAGAGTGCAGAGCGGCCCTGCCTGCGTTGGCACCAGTCTAGGAAGTTCCTCCATCTTTCCTTGAGTGTCACGACCTGGATACTTTCGAAGATTACAAGCTAGGCCGTTTTGGAGAACGCTCCCCAGCGCCAGGTCTCCCACACAAGGACGCCTCGCATGGACTCTGCCTCCTCATGTCAGCTCATCCTGCAGCAAGACCCTTGTCACCACCCAGGCCTGGCCACCCGCTCTGTCCCCTGAATGGACACCGCCCTCCCCGACTCCAGCTCCGACTCCCCAGGGGCCCCTCTGCTCGCCCTCTTGTGCTCCAGCACCCTCACCAGCCACTTTCCATCATGGAGTCCCTGCAGGCTCCCGTGTAGCTTCGGGACACCGCGGCTCCCCAGTCCTGCGACCGAGGACATCAAGTGGGTGCTTCGCCTTACCCCATGGCTCTAGGACTGAGTCATGGAAGGGAAGCGAGGTGGGGGAGGGGAGGGAGGAGGGAGTGGGGAGGGAAGCAGCCTAGGGCTTTGACGGCTGCTGAGCAGGAGGAGGCAGGGAGGACCTGGAGGCCAGGAAACCAGGTGAGGCAGTGGTGGCATCAGGGGACAAGGAGGCCGGAGGGCATTGGGACACAATTTGTACTTTCCAGGGGTCTGAGAGACTTGTTCAGGGTCTACCTTTGGATCCATAAAGAGGGAGCCCCTGGATGGCAGGATGGGGATGGGGCCGGAGAGCCTCCAGGGAACACTGGGCCCAGGCTCACAGGAGGCGCAGGGGATTTCAGAGCATGTCCTCCCAGGCCATGTTTAGAGGTGGGGGTGATGGCCCTGCCCGATCCCTCTGCTGGCCTGTGCCTGCACCTCAGTGCTAACCACACGGTGTCCCCCCTGGGAGCTGTCTCAGGCCTGGCTTGCAGCTGTGCCGCTGTGTGTGGAAGACCAGGCTGCGGGGCCAGGGAGGCATCATGTGGGCAGCGTGGCTCTGTGAGTCAGAAGCGAGTCTCCAGGCCCACACACTGCCATCTGTGTGGCCCAGGAGCAGCGCGGGTGACAGGTTGTGCCAGCGAGCACAGGGCGCTGGTGTGCCTCAGCCAGGGCCTCCGTTCTGCAGGGAGATCCCTGTCATTCCTGGAATTCAACTAGTGACCAGGTAGATGTTGAGTACTTCAAGGGGACTTGATCCTATTCCAGGGCAGGCTTTGGGGTAGGACAGAAAATACACTATCTTAGTCTGCTTTCTGTTGCTGTACCAGAATACCCAAGACTAGATGAGGTATAAAGGAAAGAGGCTTATTTGTGCTCACAGTTCTGGAGGCCTGGAAGTCCAAGATCAGGTGGCCACACCTGGCGAGGCCTTCACGCTGCCTCCACTCATGGCAGGAAATGGAAGAGCGCATGGGTGCACGAAGAAGAGGGGAAAAATGAGTGACAGCCTCACTATCAACCCAGCCTCCCAGTAACCAATCCTGCGAGAGCAAGAGCTCCCTCCCTCGGGACAGGCACCGCCCCGCTCCTGAGGCTCCACCCCATGGCGCAGACACCTCTCCCAAGCCCCCAGCATGGCCTTCCAAGGGGGCCATGCTGAAGAATTAATTGCACCGTGAGTTTTGGGGGAACAAACCATATTCTTACCAATGCATTGGGTAACCCCAATGGTCCTGAAAGTCCGTCCCAACCCTGAGGTCTTGTCACCTGCACACCCCTGTGCATTTAGCTCTCCGGAGTGTTTGCCACACGCCGGGCTTTGTTCTCTACATTATCTGCCTCACTGCAGGGTCGCAGTGGCTCTGGCATGATTAGCCTCACTCTACAGACCCCAGGGCTGGGACCTGGATGCTGGTGTTCTTGGGGCTGAGCCTGGAGCTGCAGCCAGCTTGACTCTGGATGCAACCCCACCACTCAAGCCACTGCCCTCTGTGCCTCTCAAGGGTGACTGGGGACCTGAGACCCAGGCCTTGCCCAGCTCCCATGGGCTCCCCTGAGGCCCTCTCCCCATCTGTGCCGGCAGCTGCTCAGGCAGCTCACAAGCCCCTCTGCAATCTGGGGCCAGTGTTCTGGCAGGGAGCTCTGCAGGGCGGGCCACCCATTCAGTGCGCAGCCAAGAACAATAAGCCAGGAACTAAAGAGGGAAGATGCCTGTACTGGGCCTGTCCTGCTGTCGAGTGCGGAACGCACAACTAAACTCACAACTAAACAGCAATAAGCCAGGCGTGGTGGCGCACACTTGTAATCCCAGTACTTGGGAGGCCGAGACAGGAGGACTGCAGGTTCAAGGCCAGCCTCAGCAACTTAGTGAGGCCCTCTGCAACTTAGTGAGACCCTGTTTCAAAACTAAAAAATAAAATAGGGCTGGAGGTGTAGCTTGGAGGTAAAATGCCCCTGGGTTCCATCCCAAGTACCACCAAAAAAAAAAAAAAAAAATCGGGTTTGCATTTTATAGATTTATTTTTTATTTTTGTGTTTTACAAAAGTATTGGTTTGCTGTAAATTAGAAATTTATAACAAAAGAACCAATAGGCCTGGTCCTTTCCCCAGCCACGCCAAGGCGCTCCTGCTGCTTGAGGCTTGAGGTCAGCTTTGTGACCTGGGTGCCCAGTCCCTGCTGAGTGACAGGCTGCAGGACAGGCGACTGGGAAGAGGGGAGCAGGCGCTGCATCCACTGCCCTGAGCTTTCTGTGTGGGATACAGTGCTCAGGGCATGACCCTCAGCTCATGGCTGCTGCTGACCTTGCTGGAGCCACCGTGACCTCCTGGAGGCCACAGACCAGTGACTGAAGCAGGACACCTGACTTCAAACCCTGTGCCTGCCACCAGGTGGTTGTGTGGCCTTGGACAATCACTGCGGTCTTTGGGTTTCAGGTTTCTCGTTTGCAAAGTGCAGGGTTGCATGCCCCAGATTGCTCCTAAGGGCCCTTCCAGGTCTTGTATTCTGTGACTCCATCCGTGGATCTGGGAACCACTGCAGGGCTCACCTTAAAACAACAAAACCAAGGCCAGATTTCTAGAAAATTCCCAGGGCACATCAGAGATGATTTCTTAAGCCAGAACACAAAGGTCACTGATGTACAGCACTCGTCTGTTCTTATGACTCTATCGGGTTTAATTTAATACAATAATCTGCACGTATTTGAAGCGAGTAACGGGGTGAGTTTTGACGTATGCACTCACCTCAACCAAAATACTGTGCTCCTTGCAATCGGTTGCCTCTTCCAAGGTCCCTTCTTACTACCCAGAGAAAGCGAAGCCGCAGGGCAGGGCGGGTGGAATTGGTGAAGGAAGGCCCTGTTGAGAGGGGTGGGAGTTCAGCTGGGAGGGTTAGAGACAGGCTCTGAATGATCCTCCAGCTGAGACCATGGGGGGCATGAGAAAGAACAAGAGAGCGAGGGCCAAGAGGGAGCGAAGACAGCTCCAGCCAGCGAGGAGGAGAGCAGACACGGAGGACCGAGAAGCACCCGGAGGGTACCTGGCTGCTGGGACATTGCCAGGGGAGAGTGCGTAAAAGTGGACTAGGAGCAAACAAAACAGCCTCACAGGATGTGCAGAGAGAAGGGTGTGAAGAGAAGAAAGGGCTGGGGAAGGTGGTGTGCCAGGGAGGAGAGGAGGAGTGGGAGGAAGAGCGGCAGGCGGGGTTTTTAAGGAGAGAGGAAGCCGAGCGGCTGCCATGAACCTGTGAGGCTGTGCATCCGGGAGAGAGAGGATTCGCCACGGGATGTGCATATCTTCTTTCTCTCCCCTGCGAGAAGATCCCAGCAAAGAGCCCTGCTGCCCTGCAAGGTTTGGGAGTCAGACTTGTGATTATCCTGAAGGCAACGGCATGCTGAGACCGGACCCAGCCTTCCCATTTGACTCCAGTCAGATGCAGCCTCGCTGTCGCGTGAGCAGTTCTTGGCTCTGGCCGGGACCTTGTCCATCTTGTTCTTTGTTTAGCAAGTGCTGGCACCTTGCGGGTTCTCTGCAATTGCAGCTGAGTGGTATTGTGCAAAGCCGGTAGCGTGCCTGTGGGAGCCATGTCTCTGAAGGAGGCACGAAGCAGCTGGCCTCCGGGTTGCAACACCTGCTCTGGTCTCCATCTCTTCTCCTCCAGGTGACCACAGGCCTTTTTTTTTTTTTTTTTTTTTTTTTT
>PVJS01008230.1:0-16862 GCA_004027185.1 Glis glis | reverse complement strand
AGGGTCTCACTAAGTAGCTGAGGCTGGCCGAGAACCCGGATCCTCCGGTCTCAGCCTCCCAAGTGCTGGGATTACAGGCGTAATCATGCAGGTCACTTGATCCTCGAGGTCCCATGTTTGCTGTATATCATTACCTGCTCCCCCTACAGAGAGCACTATGCCTGAGAGCAAGGACGTGTTCAAAACTAAGACAAAACACCACAAGGGAGTGGGTTTGTCACCGGAGCACAGGATGCCACCGAGGGAGCGCCCAGTGGCCAACGATGGAACAATTAGAGCAATTCAGTAAATAAGATAGTGTTGGCTGGCAACTCAAAGTGAACAATAATTATCCCTAAGTCCATACTTAAATAAATAGATGCTTGCATAAAGTGATAAGTGGGGGAGAAGAGCCAAACCTCCTGCCGAGGAATTTTCCAAATAAATAATGTGGATACGCCACACTAACGGGAGGAGCATGACTCCCTGCTCCTTCACAGGGCAATGCCCCGTGACTTCCTCCCCACGAGTGTAGAGTGCACAGTGCAGACGCCCGCGAGCACCGCCTCCACCAGGCGAGGGATCAAGGCCAACAGCAACTGTCAGGAATCACGGTGCTGGTGTGTACCCCTGACACGTTATCATGAGCGGCACCTGAACTCTGTGGCCCTGCTCCCTGAGCCACAGCGCCAGTCTAACCACAAGAAAACAACAGAGCAGTAGCCCACAGGATGCCTGGCCAGGACCCCTCAAAACCACCAAGGTCATCAAGGTCATCGTGAGCGGCACCTGAACTCTGTGGCCCTGCTCCCTGAGCCACAGCGCCAGTCTAACCACAAGAAAACAACAGAGCAGTAGCCCACAGGATGCCTGGCCAGGACCCCTCAAAACCACCAAGGTCATCAAGGTCATCGAAACCCCAGAAAGTCCGAGAGCCTGTCTCAGTCAAGAGGAGCCAAGGTCACACGGCAAGTGAAGGTCACTGGATGGGACCCTGGAGCTGCAAGGGGACCTTAGGTGAAAACTGACGAGGCTATGGACTTTAGTTAATAACAATGTACCTGTATTTACTACTTTTGGTTCATTAAGTGTAACCAGCATTCCACACTAAGGTGAGATGTTAATAATAGGGAGTGGGGAGGAGTAGCAGAGGAAAATTCTTCAGTATCTGCTTAATTTTTCTATAAGTCTGAAACTACATTAGAATAATTAATTAATTAATTAACTTATTTATTTATCTGTTGGTACTGAGGATCGAACCCAAGGGCATTTTGCCTCTGGGATACACCCCCCAGTCCTTTTTACTTTTTTTTTTTTTAATAAAATAGGGTCTTGCCTAAGTTGCTGAAGGTCTCACTAAGTTGCCGAGGCTGGCCTTGAACCTGCAATCCTCCTATCTCAGCCTCCTAAGTACTGGGATTACAGGCATGTGCCACCCCACCAGGCATAGTCTATTAATTTAGAAAAAGAAATCTGTGCTTCAGGCATGCCGGGGTCTAGGGGCTACCAAGATGTCATCGGGAGGTGGCATCCTCAGACCTTGGCTTCGTCCTCGGGGTGCTCACCTCCCCGTGGGGACCTCAGAAGCTCCAGGCTTTCATTCTGCAGAAGGTGAGTCGAGCAGACAGAGGGCTGCTCATTTCAGAGCTCTCCTACACCTTCATGAAAGGCTTCCATTGCTCAGCACAGCTCCTGTGGCCAACATGAAATCCTGCCCGAGGCCGTGGGACGAGGGGCTGTCGTCCGCCAGGTCTGCTCCCCTGCACCCTCTGCATCAGAGGTGGGGCCCACATAACATAAGACATGGACCAGGGAGAGGTGTGATCACACACTGAGAGAGGGGGAAGAGTCCTCAAATCAACCAGGCCCCTGGGTACAAAGCCAAGGAAACAGCCAGCGTACACCATGCCCGACCTCCCTGCTACAGGAAGGGAGCTTTAAGGAAGCATCCGGGCTTCTCTCAAGTTGCCCCACCACAAAACTACCACAGCGACCCCCACCTGATTCTTCAATCCAAAGCATGAGCCCCAGCAGTTACCCATTAGGTCACAGGCTCCCCAGCTTTTCCAGTTCACGGACTCTTAGCGTCTTGGCAATTATTCCCATGGTGCATCTAGGCCATAAGAAATATGTAATGATTGCATTTGTTAAGTTGCTAAGTCCAGTGCCGGGCGTGGTGGCGCACGCTTGTAATCCCAGTACTTTGGGAGGCGGAGACCGGAGGATCCGGGTTCGCGGCCAGCCTCAGCTCTCTCTCTCTCTCTCTCTCTCTCTCTCCCTGTCTCTCTCTCTCTCTATTTAGTGAGGCCCTCCGCAACTTCGTGAGACCCGGTTTCAAAATAAAGTGTAAAAAATAGGGCCGGGGGTGTAGCTCGGAGGTAGAACACCCCTGGGTTCAATCCCCGGTACTGCAAAAAAAAAAAAAAGTTGCTAAGTCCAAACAACTTAATGGTGATGGTTGGCTTGCTGTCCGACAGATGTTGCTGTTTCCCTTGATGTCCAACAGATGTCTCTGTGCATCTATTGTGTCCTTGTGTGTTTTTAGAGGTGCCCTGGGCAGCTCCATGCACAGGGTAGGCACTGCGGCTCTAGGTGTGAAAAATGTTGGGACATACATGATGACCATGCACCATGACAGTCACAACCAAGTGGTAGGATGGAGTTTAAACTGAGAATAGGTGTCGCATAGCTTGGTTAGAAATGGAAATATGGCCTCTACCTGGTTGCCTGAACAGCCTCCTGGCTGTACTGAAGACACACCTCCCTTAGGCTTCTCCAGAGAAGCAGCGTTCACAGGGTGTGTGCATATGTACAAAAAGAGATTTATTATATGGAGTTGGCTCACCTGATTATAGAGAGTGGCTAGTCCAAATCTGCAGTGTTGGGGGGCAGGCTCGAGATCCCGGGGTGATGGTTCAGAGGGGTTCACAGGCAGCATGCTGAGGATTTCCCTGTGGCTCTGGGAGGCGGGTCGTATTGTTCTATTCAGACCTCCAACCTATCAGACCAGGCTCACCCACGTATGGAGGGTTATCTGCTTATTCGAAGTTCATTGACTGAAACGTTAATCTCATCCAAAGACACTTTTATGTTGACACATAAAATTAACCATCAAGCCAGGCGTGGTGGTGCACGCCTGTAATCCCAGTACTTGGGAGGCTGAGACAGGAGGATCACAGGTTTGAAGCCAGCCTCGGCAACTTAGGGAGGCCCTCAGCAACTTACTGAGACCCTGTTTCTAAATAAAAAAATAAAATAGAGCTGGGGGTGTAACTCAGAGGTAGAATGCCCCTGGGTTCAATCCCCAGTGCCACAAAACAAACAAACAAACAAACAAATTTAACCATTACACCCCTTAAGTTCCCTTCCGGATTTCTCGTTACTCCCCCAGATCTGAACTAGGAACAGTCCCATGTTTACACTTACTTCAAAGACAAGTTATTTTTACCCTTTTATTGAGCAGCCTTCAGTTCCTCTGCACTCCACTTTTAAAATCACATTCCTTAGCCGGGCATGGTGGCGCACTATTGTAATCCCAGTACTTGGGAAGCTGAGACCAGAGGATCCAGGTTCGTGGCCAGCCTCAGCTCCTTAGTGAGGGCCTCTGCAACTTAGTGAGACCCTGTTTCAAAATAAAGAATAAAAATAGGGCTGGGGGTGTAGCTCAGAGGTAGAATGCTCCTGGGTTCAATCCCGAGTACCACACACACAAAAAAAATCCATTCCTTCATTTCCTGTTTAGGGATTCTGTCTTTGGAGCAGACGGGTCTGCCCTCTGTGCCCAGCGCTCAGCTTGGTACCCACACTGCCCCTGGCTAACCCTTGAGCCAGGCCCATGGCTTGCACCTCCTTTGCTCATTCTCTCCAGGCTCGAAAGCCTCCCTCCTCTGTTAGCTGCTTCTCCTCTGGGGTTCAGCTCCCCCAGGCATCTGCTCTGTGCTGCTGGCCTGTGGCAGCCCACGCTGTCTACGCACAGTCAGAGGGTTGGCGTGGCTACGTCACCAGTAGCAAGAAAGCCCCTGGAGATCGGGTCCCTGCCTTCTGCTCATTGAGATTGAGAGCCACCATGGGCTCCTTTTCCCTGGACAGAGTCCCTGGTTCCCCACCAAAGATACAGTGGAGCTTAGGAAAGGCAAAGCTTTAAAATTGAAAGTGTAGCCGGGAGTGGTGGCGCACGCTTGTAATCCCAGTACTTTGGGAGGCGAAGACCGGAGGATCGGGGTTCACGGCCAGCCTCAGCTCTCTCTCTCTCTCTCTCTCTCTCTCTCTCTCTCTCTAGTTAGTGAGGCCCTCCGCAACTTCATAAGACCCAGTTTCAAAATAAAGTATAAAAAATAGGGCCGAGGGTGTAGCACGGAGGTAGAATGTCCCTGGGTTCAATCCCCGGTACCGCAAATAAATAAATAAATAAATAAAATAAAATAAAATAAAATTGAAAGTGTTTAAAGCCTAAATGAAGCTGTGGTTTTCCCCCTATGACCCACCACATGGCTAACTCTTCTTCAGCAAGAGATAGTGAAGGAAAAAAATAATAAAAGTTCCCTACTTCTCCCTGTCCCAGCTCTGAGCCTGCTCCTCCCGCAGCCCTGGAGTGGCACCTCTAGAATTCACTTCAGAGGCTCCTAAGGAGCTGGGCCCTGGCTGCACGCTGGAGGCCAGCCAGCCAGCATCTCCGCCATGGATGGCCAGTTCCAGTGTCCTCCTCCTCCTCTGCTCACAGCACCCTGGTTTCTGTTTGGGGAACCAGCCCTGTCACTTGCTCTCACGTCACCTGGCTCTGGAGGCTCGTCCCTTGCCAGGTCCTGGGTGGGCTCCTGACTCAGTCTAGCCTAGAAGAGTATCACTCTTAGCCACGGCGTTTGGACCAGCAGGGGGAGGGGCTTTGGGCTGATGAAATCCAGACCACAGATTTTGCTGGGGTCAGTAGGAGCAAGGCTCTCTTTTGGGACTGCTAAGCTGGTAGGATGCAAGCTGGAGGAGCTGGCCACCGCTGAGAAGCCCTATGTGAGGGTGACGACCAGGAACAACTGTCCCTGTGAACATCGCTTTATCCCCTAGATTCAGCCATGCCTAAGGTCTTCATGCTACCCCAGGTTTCCTCTCCTTCTTCCTTCTTCCTTCTCCTTCTCCTTCTCCTTCTCCTTCTCCTTCTCCGTCTCCTCCTCCTCCTTCTTCTTCTTCTCTCTCTCTCTCACACACACACACACACACACACACACAGACACACACACACACACACACACACACACACACACAGACAGACACACACACACAGCCTCTTTATCTTGAGCCTGTCTGATCTGAGTTACTGTCACCTGGATTGGAAAGAGTCCTGACAAGACAGAGACCCAAATCCGAGCCCCTAAACCAGGCCGCAGCCTGACTTCCTGGTCCTCCCTTTCCTGTTCTCAGCCTGGGTCTCTTGCCCTTCGCTTCGATCTCTAGCCAGTCCCCGGGCCGCTCTCACACACCCGCCTTTGGGTACAGACCGGCATGCTTTATTACCAGCGGAGAATGGCTCTGAGCAACACGCAGGACAGAAGGCAGGGCAGGACCCAGAGCCTGAAGCTGCCAGGCACTGGGCACACCGCCGCCTGGGAGCCCCTTGGTTTTTCATTGTGGAGCTTAGTGTCGCCCCTTGGTTTTTCATTGTGGAGCTTAGTGTCGTGGTACCTTCCCTCCAACTGGGACACGTTCTCAATCCAGAGTCTGTAGTTTGCCAGCGAGGTGTATATGCCCGGGGTGTTCTTCTGTCCACAGCTCCGGCCCCAGCTGATGATGCCCACCTGGTACCAGGTCTTGTCAGACTTCGTGTTGCAGACCAGGCCCCCTCCACTGTCGCCCTGTGGGCAGAGAACACAGTGCAGTGGCGAGCCCCATCCTGAACTGCCCACTGAGGCCACATTCATTGACCACCCCTCCTCCAGGCTGCCAAAGGAAATCCACCCATGCCAGCCAATGCCCACCCTGTCCTGGCCTGTGGAGGAGTGGGCTGCCATCAGGCTGGCTCCAGAAGCTGCGGGATGGAGCGTGCAAGGCCAGGGACAGGATAGGACGGAGAGGGGAGGAGGAAGATGGAGGCAGCACAGAGAGGAGCGGGGAGACGGGCACAGGGGAGAGCGGAGACCAGTGTGGCGGGTCTTCTCAAATCAGAGGCTCTGGAAAGGGCAGGGAAGGGCAGGAACGAAGACACAACATGAGAAGCATTGTTAGGTTTGTGAATCACGTCTCCAGTGTTCTTCCAGAGGTGTGCGGGGGAAGGGTGCTCCCTGTTAATCTTTGGTGTGGGTGTTGCAAGGGGCACACGAACTCAGCTTTTTTTTTTAATCTTTTTTTTGGTACTGGGGATTGAACCCCGGGGCATTCTACCTCCAAGATACACCCCCAGACCTATTTTTTATTCTTTATTTTGAAACAGGATCTCACTAAGTTGCGGAGGACCTCACTAAGCAGCTGAGGCCGGCCATGAACCCGGATCCTCCTGACTCAGCCTCCCAAGTACTGGCATTACAAGTGTGCGCCACCACGCCTGGCTCGACCTCAACTTTTCTAAGCATGTGGTCCCTCAGTGGATCTATGACTCGCATGGTTATCCAGTGATAGGCAGCTTTTGTGCCGCATCTCCACCATGCGCTACACAGACGTATGGCTTCTTGTCATCTCTTTTCAAGGAAGGACAGTGAGCCTCCAGGAGGAGAATTGGCATGCTGAGAGTCACCCCGCAGCCCGGCCAGCGCTGGAGGCCCGGGTTTTCTGATGCCGAAGCGTGTACTCCTCCCCTCCTGGCTGCACTGTTCTCTTTCCAAAGGGGCTGGGCAGTTAGGCCCTGCCAGTGGTCCTTCCATGATCCTGCGGACCGCTGGAACAATGGGTGTTGGAATGAACTCTAACAGGAGGAGTGTCTCCTGTGTGACCTAGTGTTTTCTCATCAGCCCCACAGCTTCCCATCTTTGTAAGCAGCTTTCTCTCTTTCTTTCTTTCTTTCTTTCTTTCTTTCTTTCTTTCTTTCTTTCTTTCTTCCTTCCTTCCTTCCTTCCTTCCTTCCTTCCTTCCTACCTTCCTTTCTTTCTTTTTATACTGGGGATTGAGCTCAGGGGCATTCTACCTCTGAACTACACCCTTAGCCCTTTTAATATTTTATTTTGAAACAGAGTCTCTCTAAGTTGTCCAGGCTGGCCTCACACTTGTGATCCTCTGTTTCAGCTTCCCAAGTACTGGGATTACACCCATGCACCACCATGTCTGGCTTATGAGCAGGTATTTTTATTCCCATTTTGTAATTAGAAAGTTTGGGGCTAGCCGGGCGTGGTGCCGCACGCTTGTAATCCCAGTACTTTGGGAGGCGGAGACCGGAGGATCCAGGTTCTCGGCCAGCCTCAGCTCTCTCTCTCTCTCTCTCTCTACTTAGTGAGGCCCTCCGCAACTTCGTGAGACCCAGTTTCAAAATAAAGTATAAAAAATAGGGCCGGGGGTGTAGCGCGGAGGTAGAATGCCCCTGGGTTCAATCCCCGGTACCGCAAAAAAAAAAAAAGAAAGTTTGGGGCTAGAAGAGGAGGTGTGATCACTCTCATTGAATAAATCTTCTTCAAGGGGAAATGAACTGCCAGGGTTTGGGGATACAAGATCTCCTGGCTTAGCAGAGGAGAAACAGATATAAACAAACCGGACTCAGGATCACTCGTGTTGGTTGAGATGGAGAGATAGGGATGGACAGAGAAGTAGACCAGAAGGAGGGGCTGATTCTGTGGGGACGAGGACTGTCAGGACAGGCCTCTAAGCACGCAGCTTGTAGGGTGTATAGGAACTCAGCAGGTTGCATGGGGGCTGATTGGAGGGGAATCCGGCATTGGGTGGAAGGACTGGATAAGAGGAGGTGAAGAAACTTGAGTGGGAACCAGGGCAGGGGAAGGTAGGGATGGACCGGAATCGACACAACCGGGTGACTGGTCACAGATGGACACTGGACATGGGCAGGGAGGACTAATTCCAGGGTCAGGGGCTGCAGGTGTCAGAGACAAAGTGCAGGGGAAGGTGGCGGTGAACACGTTCAAGGGGAGTTTGGTTTCTGTGGAATGGATGTCACTGACCAGAAGGGCGCACGGCTCTACACTGGGAGTCCAGTCGGGGTTCATGCTGCTCAAGGATGCCCGAGCACATTGGGCCCAAATCAAATGAGCTTTCCCAGGACACAACGCCGCCCCGACACTGGCCTGTTTTGCACGGTTCCCATGTTCTTTCCATGGAGCTAATTACTTCAGGGTTATGGGGCAAGAATCAAATCAGTGGGCTTTCCACCCTAATAGCTCCTTCTGTGAATGTCGTTTTAAATCATTTTCTTCATTTTATGAAGGCATAAAGGTTATAAAATCTTTTTAAAATGTGACCGTATTTATTTCCTTACATAGCAGGGTGAGAACTGTTCTTGGGCAAGTAAGTTCAATCTTCTGAGCCTCCATTTCCACAATTTTGTTAAAATGGAGATAATACCAACTGCTCTTTAAGATGGTTGGTAGAGGAATTGAGAAAATCTATGTATCATTTGAGACAGGGGCTATGTAGCAAAGGTTCCAGAAATGTAGTAGTGTTATCACTCTGCTATCACACATATCCCTGTATGTTCAGGAAGCAGAGGTCCTTTCATGGACTGCTGGGTCCCAGAGGAGCACCTGTGGGTGGGTGTCCTTTTATGTTCTTATGCCTTTAGATTTTTTCCCTCTTCCTCTTGGAAAGGAAACAAGGATGGCCCCACAGAAGTCACCTAAGAGGGACTTTCTTGCAAGGGCTATAGTAGCCAGGGACCATCTGGTGAGGAACACACTGATATCAGAGCTTCTCAAGTTCACTGCTCTAAGTTACAACACACGACCACTCCTGTCCAATTTGGGGTAGAAGCAGATGACCTGGTCCCATCACTACTGTTCGACTTTGGGCAAATCACTCCAATTCTGAATCCCTGTTTTCTCATCTGTTCAACCAGGAGAGCGAGACCTGTGCCGCCCATCTTATGGGGTAACAGAGGGGACAAAATTATTGCTATTGTGCAGAAGAGCTATAAAGTTATCACACAGTTTGGGGTCCATGTAGATGGCCCAGGGAGTGACAGATGATGAAAATAACCACGTTTGCTCATCTGTAAGACAGGGTTTGGATTAAGTGCTTTTACACATCCCTCTTCGGCTCTAGATATCTGTGGTTCTGAAGGTCTGAGGTTCTATGGAGGGAAGCTGGACTTCTGTACAACTCTCATGGGCAATGTGGTTGAAACAGCACCCTGGGAAGCTGCCCAGGTCTAAACCTGGGTAAGTGTGGCAGCCCCACAGCCAAACTGTCCAAAGCCCGGCGCTTCCTCCCAACCCCTTCTGCACCTGCAGACCTCAGGACCCTTCACGACTTCTCCCAGGTGAGCTGCCCGCAGTGGCTACTGTACTGACAGGTGCAGACAGCCTTGACTTGCACAGGAATCCACCCACGAATAGACAGGTGTATGCTGCTGCCGGGGAGACAGACAAGGACACAGAGAGTTGTGGCTCACTGCGATGGCTGTTGCCCCAGGAGGACTTTCACAGAGGCATTGCCTTATGGGATGGGGATATGTTCAATTTTATATTCTGCCTAATTTGTGCCACTTAAAAATGATTTCTTAAACATTTTATTTTGCAGTCATTGAGGACTTCACGTAGGGATACCATGTCTACTTGGGTTCCCCAATCAGTTTGCAAAACTGTAGTCCAGGACCAGCGTCACGATACTGGTGTAGATACTGTCAGGAGCCAGAACATGTCCATCACCTCAAAGATGCGCCTGCGCCCCTTTAGTAGCCACACCGCTTCCCTTCCACTCCCAGGCCCTCCTCACCCCAGCTTTTAGCTGTACGACTCCTGGCTTTTAGCTGTACTTAGTGGAAGGGATCAAAAGAAATGTGTCTGCTCCACCTTATCTGGAAGCAGAAGTCTCAGTTCTGTTTTGCTTTGTAGTGTGTAAATGTGGAGAAAACACAAGGCTGGTGTGACATCTATTCTGGCACGTCTTTCGGCCCTCACAGTACTCACCACGTGGGACCTCTTCCCAGGCCTGGTGTGTGCTGCCGCGGTCCACTTCTGCTGACCACAGAGCCCCTGCTCCTTTCTCTTCTGCTTCACTGCCCTGACCCCTGTCCCAGCAGCCCCTCCTGAAGCCCCCATCTCATAGTCTTCCTGGGAAAACTGCCGATCTCTTCTATTATTGAACAATAATAGATAACACCCTCCCCTTCCATGGGGCAGCCTGTCCTTCACTGCATGGAATATTTAACATTTGCACCTGTAGTTTTACACCAGTAGCCAGAACCACTGTCTGGCTGGTGAGTGGGTGCCTGGCTCTCCACTGGACCTGAGTGAGCTCATCCAAAAACTCACCGCTTAAAAACACAAACAACCCAATCAAAAAATGGGCAAGTGAACTAAATAGGCACTTCACAAAAGAAATACAAATGGCCAATAAATGTATGAAAAAATGTTCAGCATCATTAGCAATCAGAGAGATGCAAATCAAAACTACCCTGAATGGCAATCATTAAAAACACAAACAATAACAAATGCTGGCGAGGATGTGGAGAAGTAGGAACTCTAATACACTGTTGGTGGGATTGCAAATTAGTGCAACCACTTTGGAAAACAGTGTGGAGGATCCTCAGAAGACTGGGAATGAACCTACCATATTACCCAGCAATACCACTTCTAGGTATCTACCCAAAAGAATGAAAACCAAATTACCAGACTAATGGATGCATATCTATGTTTATAGCTACACAATTCACAATTGCCAAACTATGGAACCAGCCAAGATGTCCATCAACAGATGAATGGATCACAAAACTATGGGATATGTACACAATGGAATTTTATGCAGCCATCAAGAAGAACAAAATTATGTGATTTGCAGGGAAGTGGATGGAATTAGAGAACATTATGCTTAGTGAGATTAGTCAGTCATAGAAAGTGAAAAGTCAGATGCTCTCCCTAATATGCTGAAGCTAGAGAGAATAGGGTGTAGGAGGGACTCCAGACAAAGAAGGAGAAAACCTCAGATGAGTAAAGAAGGCAACTTCATTGAGGGAGATGGGAGGGGGGAAGAGTAAAACACCCTAATGCTCACGATGTACATACACAAATATATCAAAGTCAACTACTATGCTGAGCATGAGAAGGAGGGAATGGGGAGGGCTAATTGACCGGTGTGTGCATCACCCTGAAACCCATCAAGATGTATGATTACAATGTACCAATAATAAAAAAATTTAAAAAAACAAAGGACAATGAAGGGAACCTCTTTGAGCTTCAAACACAAACCCCATCATTCGTCCTTGGAGCCAGAGGGAACTAAGCTCTGAATTTTATTTATTTTTTATTTTTTAAGCCATCTTTCGAAAATGTTTTTCTTTAAAAATTTTTGCATTCATTTTATTAAAAAGAACCTAAGAGGCCACACTTTGGTTCAATGAAAACTACCTGTATCTCCCAGTATATTACGGCTGCTTATTGACCCGACTGCCTGCCCAGGAGGCTGTGGGCTTCCTTAGGTGAGGAACCATGTCACTCTCATGGCTCTCCAGGGATCCATGCTCAGCAAGGTTGCTAAATAATGAACTAAAATGACTCTTTGTATGAGTCTCAAATTCTCTAAGTACTGTGTACATGTATGCCACTATCACTATGACCTACATTATAATGCACCAATGAAAGTATAAAAATAAAGAAAAGAACTCTTAAAAGTGAGAAAAGCCTTGGAGATCCCGTTGACCCCATTTCCCACAGAGGACCAGAATTACTTGTGCAAGGTGGCTGCGTGCTGACCCCCTTCCCCGGGTATGTACCCATAGCTACGAGAGTGTCCAGATGCCCTGCCATCCAGGTCTCCCTGCCCATGGCTGAAGGCCCCGATTCCCTTGCATTTTCCAGACTTAGTCATCTATTCCAAGAAGAGAGGGGATACCCTTGCATAAGCCACCCCTCCGGGGTGGGTGCCTGTAAGTAGAGGGGGCAGGTGCACCTTGGTTACCTGGCAGGCATCGTAGTCCTTATCCATGTGTCCGGCACACAGCATATTTTTGGTGAGTTTTGAAAACTGCTTTGAACATTCCTCCCAATCCATGATGACCATTGGCACTTTCATCAAATCGGTTTTCATAGACTCTGTGTTAACTGGTCCAGAGAGAAAGCACATTAGGAAAGCCACCGGGAAGGGAGTCTCTACAGACCATGCAACTGGCTTGTCTAGAGGCTATCATGCACACCCCGGGTCCACTGGCCGTAATCCACACCTGAAGTCCATCCACTCCCCAACCCAAGCTTTCCCAGACAACCCCCCACCTTCTGAAGTTATTCCTCTCATTCAGAACCTCATTCCCACATTGGGGAAGACTTCTAGTGCGATGGCGGGCCTCGACTTCTCCGTGGGCTGGGCTAGTGAGCATTGCCCAGCACAGTCCTGCCTCGTCGAGTTTTCCAGTTGCTACTGTTTATTATGCAAGTGTGTTGCTTTGCTTCCCTCCCAGAGGGCCTTGGAAAGCAGGTGTGTATCCCCAGTTTAAAAAAAAAAAACATTAGGTCCTCCAGCAAGGTGGAGCAAGGTGGGCTGGCTGAGAGTCATTAGAGGGGATTAGAGAGGACTTTCAGTCTGGGTCTCTGGGTGCCAGGGATTTTCCTGGACTTCTCATTAACTTTGACCACACAGAAATTTCATAATTCTTCCCCTTATTGAATAGTTTAATCTTGAATGTCCCATCTGCCTCCTCCTCCACTTCTATCTTTCGAGGACCGCCTGGAGCCAGAACTCTGCCTCCTATCTCCCTGTGCTAAGCTCCTGCAACACCTGCAGTCTTCCAAGCCCCAGCTCGCTGCAGATCAGCCCCGTGGAGCCAGCGTCTTGTCCAGGCCCGAGGCAGGGCTGTGCTCTTCCCATCCGCTCCCTATCAAATTGCTTTTGCTTTTTGCTGTGTTTTCTTTGGGGACTGTCCAGTGGGGATCTCGTCACACCTTTTTGCCCTGATATACTTTCTCCTATTCTAAGTAACAACCTAGCGAGTAACAAGTAACAACAGACTCATTTGTAAGAGCGGCCGGGCAACACTCAAAGACCCTCAAAAGCCTCGCCCAGGGTGGGCAGCATGAGCACCTATCGGAACTGGGTGGGAAACATCAGTGGGTGAAGGCTGAGAGGGAAGAGCAGAGGGGCCTCTGGCCAATCGGAGTTCAAATCCCATCAAACAAATGAACAAGCTGTGCTGTGCTGACTGAGTAGGACCACACCCGGGGACTGGCCCAGACCTGATCTGTCAGCTGGACCCCTGTGACATGCCCCCTGGCACTCAGGAGAGGTGGAGGAGAGACCTCCGAGAGCCTGTGGTGGGCAGGGATTCTCGCGAGTCCTTCCCCCCCTCGCTCCTTCCTCCCCTCTCCTTCTGACTTGGTGGCTCCTGCCCCAGTGGCTCTCAGGAGGTACTAGATACACACCTGAATCGGTCTGTCCCCATCCTGCCACCCAGCATGTGTGCCACTTGGCAGGGGAGGGCTGCGGGGGCATGCAGATGGGCACTTTGAAGTCATTGAACTTGATGGGCGAGGCCAGCAGCAGCAAGGCGATGTCATTGTCCATGGTTGTTTTCCCGTACATCTTGTGATAGACTATGCTGGTGATCGCCTTTACTTCTATGGCCGGGCTGGTCAAGTCGTTTGTCCCCATCACGACAGTTAGTTCCTCTAGTCTGGCAGCAGAAAACCAGAGAGGGGGAAGGGAAGTCATAAAAGCAGGCAGAATTCACTGTGTCATCCAGTTCTAGGGATCTTTGGGGCGGTCCTATGGGCCCGTCACTCAGAGGCATGAGGATTTGAAAACTAGAGAAGGGCTGAACAGGGAGCAGACCTGGTCCCTCCCGGGTCCTGAGACGGGATGAGCTGCTCACGGGGAACAGAGCAGAGTCTGAGTTCACTCTGGGGTACTCCAAAGAACCCACAAAGGACCAGTGGGCACAGATCAAACTAGCCTTCCGGTAGGTAAGGTGTTGTCACACTCATCAATTATTATACACACCACTCACATCAGCGGATGTACCAACAATTGAGAGACCCGGGAACGGAGTTTAACTCGGACCTGCCACAGGCTAAGCAGAAAGGACCTTCAGTAAGAAGGCAGCATACAGGACCTCTCCAGGCAGGATGGCCAAGAATGTGCCAATAGCCAACCCATAAGTGTCCCAGAGAGCAGGTGCCACGGGGTCCTTGGTTCTGCCAGGACTGAACCTTCCTGGGTCTCTCCGCCTTTCTCAAGGTGGAAAAGCAGGATGTTCAAGTGTTGGAGCGGAGTGCAATCCTGCCTTCTCCCTGGGGCGTGGACCTTGGATGAGTCTAAAATAGCATTATTTGTTCTCTCTGCCTCAGGGAGTCATTGTACAGGTAAATGGGTTAATACAGATAAAATCTTTTTTCTTTTTCTTTTTTGTGGTACTGGGGATTGAACCCAAGGGCATTCCACCTCCACCCCAAGGCTTGTTTATTTTTTGTTTTGAGACAGGGTTTCACTAGGTTGCTGAGAGTCTCACAACATTGCTGAGGCTGGCCTCGAACCTGCAATCCTCCTGTCTCAGTCTTCCAAGTACTGGGATTACAGGTGTGTGCCACCATGCCTGGCAGGTAAAGTCTTAGTGAGGTCCCTGGAGTGTAGTTGGTAATCAATAAATGCTAGATGTCAGCCAACAGGCTAGAGCACAGAAAACATGCTCCAAAGAGCCGGGCAAGAGAGGGTCAGAGGGCCCAGGAAACCAGACTTCCGGCATTACAAGGATTTCCTGCAGAAGCGCGTGATGTCCCAGGGGAGGTGGCTGGGCCGAGCCCTCTGGCTCCATCAGGGCCTGCAGAGGACAGCACACATGGCCTCACGGTGGCCAGAGGCACGGGCCTGGCACGCCTCAGGTCAGTGCCCTGCATCTCCAGGCTGGGCCGTCATTCCCGTCAGGCCCTTCCGGGCTGTCCAGCACTTACATCACCTGTTCGGCGGTCACGCAGTGAGCAGCGGTGAGAATCCACCAGGCGCTGATGATGGTGCCGCCGCAGAAATGCTGGCTCCTCCCCTGGATACTCACCTGCCATGGGAACTCACCCACCTCAGCCTCCGTCCCCCCTATGATTCTGGAATGTGGATCCCTTTCTTGGAAAGCCGGTCTCTGGCCGCATACTGTCAGAACAGAGGACAGCAGAAGGGAAAATTGAGTGCATAATCAATGTCCCTGCGGGCTGGGCGTGGGCTGGCAGGAGGGGGCTTGTCTGCAGATTTCCCCATCCTTACTCTGGAGACAAGGACATGGGCTGGTCCAAGAGGCCCCCGTGTGACACGTGGAAGCCCACAGGCGCCTTATTTGTGCTACCCGGAGCTCAGGATGTAGGTTCGGCGCACAAGCCCTGACTCCGTTCGGTTCTGAGGTCTCAGGCAGGCCACGTCATCAGCTTGTTTCTGCCCAAAGAAATTGGAGGAAATGCTGCCCAAAGCCAGTGCCGGTGTGTGCGGTGGAATAGTGACCCTCCAAAGACGTCCTGGTTCTAGTGGGCCATGTTCTGGGACTTGCAAATATTTTCCCTTAAAAGCAACAGGGACAGCCGGGCGTGGTGGCGCACGCTTGTAATCCCAGTACTTTGGGAGGCAGAGACCGGAGGATCCGGGTTCGCAGCCAGCCTCAGCTCTCTCTCTCTCTCTCTCTCTCTCTCTTTCTCTCTCTCTCTCTCTCTCTCTCTCTCTCTCTCTCTCTTTCTCTCTCGCTGTCTCTCTCTCTCTCTACTTAGTGAGGCCCTCCAGAACTTCGTGAGACCCGGTTTCAAAATAAAGTATAAAAAATAGGGCCAGGGGTGTAGCGCAGAGGTAGAATGCCCCTGGGTTCAATCCCTGGTACTGCAAAAAAAAAAAAAAAAAAAAGCAACAGGGACATTTTAGAGATGAAATTAATCTGCCGACCTCAAAGTGGCCCACCGAGTGGGGCCAGTGTAGTCACAAGGACCTTTAAGAGTGGTGGAGGAGTTGGGTATGGTGGTTCATGCCTGTAATCCCAGCAACTCAGAAAGCTGAAGCAGGAGGGTCACAGGTTCGAGGCCAGCCTGGGCAACTTAGCAAGACTCTATCTCAAAATAAAAAATAGAAAGGGCTGGGGGTGTCACTTAGTGGTTGAGCACTTGCCTAGCATGTGGGAGGCCCTGGGTTTGATCCCAGTACTGCGTCAAACAAAATGCAAACAAGAAAACCAAAAACCAGAGTGGTGGAGGAAGGCAGAGACGATCGGGGGAGGCTGGGGGAGTGTGGAAGAAAGGCACAGGGAGAGGAAGCCCTGGGACTCAGAGGCCCCAGACCAGCTCCTGGGAGCTGGAAAAGGGGGGCTGAGGATTGTCCCCGGTGCATCCGCAGGACGGGCTCCTGCCAACACCTCGGATTTAGCCCTGAGAGACCCGGGTTGGATTCCTGCCCCACAGAATGGCAAGACAAGCAGAAACGTGTGTGGTTTAGAGCACTCGTTTTGTGGTGATGTGTTACAGCAGCCCTGGGAAATGAAAAGATGTTTCCGGAACAAGGGAGGAATCTGACTCAAAGGAACCCAAGGTCCCTTCTGTCCCTTTCTTGATGCTAGTTTTCCAACCATCAGTGGCTTCGAGGATTTCGCAGTGTGGGTTGGTGTGATAGTTAATCTAAGTTGTCAACTTGACCTGATCATGACACACCCAAGATTATGTGATTTTGGGTGTGTAACAGCAGATTAAAGAGAAAGCCCTGCCCTGAATGTAGGCAGCAGAATTCTGATAGGTGCGGACTTAGATAAAAAGGGAGAAGCCACGTAGAGTGTGCGCGACTCGTTCCGAGGAAAGCAGATC